>SDEE01000346.1:0-50495 GCA_004126415.1 Candolleomyces aberdarensis
GTACCGACACAACGACCACCTTGGATGGTCGTTCGTAAGGTGTACCGACACAACGACCACCATTGATGGCCATTCGTAAGGTGTACCGACACAACGACCGCCATCGATGGTCGTTCGTAAGGTGTACCGACACAACGACCACCATCGATGGCCATTCGTAAGGTGTACCGACACAACGACCACCATTGATGGTCGTACCATCGGCCACCAAGGTATCAGGTCTCACCAATAGCAAATTCAGAACAACGAGATGAGATTTTGTATTTACAGTGTCCAATGCGAACAAATATCCTCAAAACTACACAACCCATAAGTCAAACTAGCGACCAGTGGAGGATAGCATCTCACTTGTCCATGCCCTCTTTACCTTTCGCAAAAGGGTTCTTCAACTTCGGGACCGAGCCCTTTGATGCTCGATTTGGGGCAAAATGGTCAGAGCTTCGGCGAGCGAATACATCTGCAAAAGACCTCAGTATTTCTCAGAAACCTTGAATCGCTCGTGACTCACCACTCCTCGTTTTGCTCTGTGATTGGTTTGATGAGCCCTCCCCCTTGCTCTCCGATCCTGAGTGCCGACCCGATGATAAAGATGGTCCGAAAGACTCATAGCAAGCTTCCCTGTTAAGTCGCCTTCCAAGAAGATCTCTATTAACTTGAGCCTGCATATTGGAAGTGGACGATGGGTGCGATAATCTTTCGGGTGGTTGTTGGGCGACTGATGCTGGAGTAACTGAGGCGAATTGAGGTTGTGGAATGCGAGCAGTTGAGGAAGATGTGGAAGTCTGGCTGGGTAAAACAGCGAATGATGCGTTCAATGAGCGGCGCTCAGGCTTTAGTGGAGGAGAATTGTTGAGGTCGGAGTCGAGGTCGGAGTCACCAACCCTGCGATGTCGATGAGCAGGGCCTTTCCCCTTGCGATTTTCACTGGGGCGCAGTGGTGGAGGTGTTTGTGGTAAATAATAAGTCTGACCCAGAGCCGATTTTGGGAAATGAGATTGACTGAGCTGCTGGTGGCTGCGGGAAGGCTGACTGTATGTGGTGGACCCAATTCTTTGGATGGGAGCAGGTGGCTGTGGCTTAGCCTTCTTCATCGCACCATGAAACACCTGGGAAGTATGACTAGGAGATGAATTGGATCGCAGTCGCTTCTTAGTCTCTCCAGGTAGGCCTGCCTGGTCATCGTCTGAAAAGATATTGAGAAAGAAAAGAGGCAGTTTAAAAAACAATAGCATACCAATGTTCACCTCGTCTTCATCAGACGACAGGTACTGGACAGGCGACCTCCTATCCGATGATTTAAGTGATTCGGACGGCTGAGTAGCTGAATATCCCTGATTCGTGGGAGGAAGGAAGTCATCGTCAATATCTTCATAGTCGGAAGCTGCTCGTGTTGAAGGTGGTCCGAACGATTCAACATCAGAGCAACCTTCCCGATCCGAGGCTGGAAGCCTTATGTTTAGGCTTGAATTATCGCAATACAGAAGGTGTGCGTACCAGATGGGACTCCCTCCATCTCAATGTCGGAGATAGCTTCTTGATCTGGCACTGTAAAATACAGGTTTAAGCTTGGATTCCAATCGTAAAACAGAAGAGGTAGAGACCTGGCGCAACTCCATGCATCTCGATATTGGAGAGACCTTCCTGGTGCCCTGCAGCAGGTGCTTGATCACTGTCTTCATCTTCCTCGATAACGATGGGCTTTGACTTGATTCTCTGGTTCTTCGCCTTAGGATCCTGGCGCTTTCCTCGTTTCTTGCTAGGACCAACTTCCACACTTTGTTTTGCAGCAGGGTGTTCTTTGGTGCGATCAGAGCCTTTTCCCTTTGACTCCTTTTCTCCGCCGTCTTCATCATCTCCTAAATTCACATCGTTTCCAGCTAGAATATCGGCAAGCTCTGAAAATCAAGATGGTTCAGTCACTTTGCCTCGGGATGCGACAGACATTGAACTTACGCTGCTGCCTGCTTGAGAGAAAAGCTTCTGAGACCACCGCTTTTCCTCGAGCGACACTGGCAATGTAATAATCGACAGTTCCACTTGCAAGGATATGGTAGGCAACAACGGGCTGGGTCTGACCCTGACGATGGATGCGACCAGTTGCCTGGTTGTCATCAGCATACGACCATTCCTGATCCTGGATATAGTTAGTGATAATGAAGCTGAGTGCGAGTGTGGGTAGGAGAGATTCACCAGGAAAATTATCGTATCGGCCTCCGTGAGATTGAGACCGACTGAACCAACTTTGGAGATGATGAGAACCCGATCCGAAGAGTTTTTCTTGAATTTTTCAACTGTCTTGGCTCGCTGGTCGTAAGTCATGGATCCATTTATTGCCAGAGCCGAGACTTTGTGCACCGACAGGACCTGCAAGCACTGGTCAGCAAGGCAATTGTATAATCAATAACATGAGACTTGCATCGAGAAGATACTGCAAGTAAACCGACCATGCCTGGTAAATAACAATTTTGCGAGTTCGGGGCCCCCGCTGAGTACGATCAATGTCGGGAATGACAAAACTACCATTCTCCATGTATGGCCTAGGTGCAGTGTCGGAAGAAAGGAGGTAGAAGGCGAGCCGGGCAACAACATCAACCTTTGTAGTTTTGCTTTCGTTCCACTGGCGTAGAGTTTTAATCCGAGGAATGGGGGCATTCGTATCCTGGCGAGGGAAGGTAACAGCCATTCTTTCATTAGACCAGAAGGTCTCTGTCGCAATACCTAGAGCAGTTGCCTGCGATAATCTGCCACAGTTGCACTAGTGAGCAAAGAATGATGACTAGGAAGAAGGCACTCACCTGTCGATTGCTTCATCAGGGATGCTGTTATCCACGAACTCCAGTTCCCAGGGCTGCAACTGCACGATAACATCAACAACATCGCAAGGAGGGAGGACGAGCAAGGGATTCTGCTCATAGTCCACACTCGTCGCCTTTCGGCGGATGAGGCGACCCATGAACTGGCCCTGCATTCGCTTTGAAGCCTCGATTTGAAGAGCAACAACAGGATTGATTGCCGACTCGTCAGAATCGCCAGCACCTAAATCCTGCTTCGCTTTTCGAACAGCAGTGGCATCCTGGGCAAGCTCATCGAGATACACCTGCGATCGGAAGTGGGGAATTCCAACCATCCTACCGATCGCAGCAATATCCTGTAGTAAAAGAGGTGAGGGGCCTATGGAAATGCTAAGATTTGAAGAACTGCGCACCTCAACCCTCGTTTGAAGAGGTGTCGCTGTCAAAATGAGCCGAGTATGGGCTTTCCGGAAAATAAGGAGTGCAGAAGAGTGTGTTGAGCCATAGTTGCGCGCAGCTTGAGCTTCGTCAAAGATGATCGTCAAATATTTCCGACCATATAGAGTTTTTGGTCTTCGGTCCTCAGCTCCAAGTCGTTCAGGAGGGTGATCAAAGGGAAGTCTTTCCGAGGCAGGAGCCTTGCTCTCCGACTCCCACAGCAATCGATACTCCTGCACCAGAGTCTATGTTTGTGTCAGTACGATGGGTGGCCTAACTGGTAACATGAACTGACCGAGTGTGACGCAATAATAATCCGATTTCGCTGAGCATGAGGAGTTGTGTTGTAAGGACTGTCATCGGCCCAAAAGCGATCGCGAGCAACCTTGGAACTGGGGTAGCAAAAGAGATCGACCGAGTGCAACCTCATTAGTGTTTGCAACTCTGCCAACCATTGCCGCTGCAAGGTTCCAGGAACCACGATAAGAGTCGGGTGATCGGGGATTTTCTCCACTGTACCAAGAAATGGACAGGACCCTATAGCGGGTTGGTGAGCGATGCAACTTAATATGAAAGAAGAAACTTACTGATAAGTGGGGGAATATCAGAACCTTTCTTTTGTCGCATGCCCAGCTCGATGAGAAAGGCCGCAACAAGAGCAGCAAGAAAGCTTTTCCCAAGCCCGACATCGTCGGCGATAAGCATACCGAGAACATTGCTGGTACTTCGCTTCTGGGTGAAGAACTTTCGAAGAACAGCATGAGCACCAGCTAACTGGTGCCAGTGCATCTGAATCGGCTTGAAAAGATGGGCATTTTCCTTTTCTTGGAGGAAGGCATGAAACACCTTCGCACCACTTGCAGACCACGCTGTAACCCGGCCCACATGGCGATGGTCGTTGAACAGGACCAAGCGGCCAGATTTGTCGAGGAGAAGGTTGGTACAGAGCTGCTCATACGACATGCCAGCCTCTACTTCAACACCAGGGTCGGCTCCTTCAACAGGCTCAGCGAAGGGAATTGAGGAGGTGATGCAGATTTCGGGAAGCTGCTCGTCGGGGGAGAGATGGGAGTCAAAGAGAGCAAGAATGTCCTGAACATCTTCGCGTTTTGCCAGGGCCTGAACAACTTTAGGCTTGATCCTCGCCGCTGGGAGAATACCTTTCGTTAGACTATAAAAAATGGTAAAGACGATCAAGGCAACATACCCCGCTTCTTGACGAGCACTGGATTAAACGGGTCGTCTTCGGCCACACCACCCAAGGCCTTTCTAATATCGGCAAGCTCGAGGTCAATGTAGGCCAGTTTGAGGAGATTCTCCTCCGAATTCCAAATCATAATATCTTTTCTCCAGTTGGCGACCATCTTTACAAGAGAAGCAAGCTTCTGTTTTGTCGGGGTTCTCTTCTCTAGTTCTAACGAAATCACGATCAATGGCTGCAATTTGTTACAATCTGGACCAGCGAACATACCATGAAATACCGCATCGATTGCTGCTTCATCTCGCTTGACACGAGCGATAAGTCGCAAGCCAGATCTGCGAAAGTTCCCAGCGGCTACTGTAGCGAAGATGTGGACTGTTTTCCGAAGTGCATAGAGAGTTTTTCCGTTCATGTTCAAGCCATCACTGCCGAAGAGAGTGTAGGCAATCCGGTCGCTAGCATCATTGAGTGGAAGTTCTTTTGGGAATTCTGCAAGGCCATCAGCAACCATGATCTGGTGCCAAAGGCAGCCCGAGTCCTCGAAGGCACCATGGATCTTGAGTTGAATTTTCCAGCGACCCCAATTCTGGACGACCCAGGACCGCCACTGGGCTCGGCCAGAGGAATCCCCTGTCTGGTCCTTGCCCGAGGAAAAGGCGTGCTTCGACTCCTCACTGGGGAGAGCACGATAGGCCTCAAAGTAAGAGTGAATGGCCCTTGCCATATCGCGAGTCCAGCCTGGAGGAAGTTCTGCATCGTCATTGGGGAAGAGTCCATGCTTGACGCCAGTAATCTCCTTCCAGCGCGACCACTTCCAGGGAGCACCTGGTATATCGTAGTACAGCCGGAGAAGGCCACTGTGGTTCAAGGGAGCAACCATCGCGAATAGAGAGGAGTATGGGGTAAAACAAGCAAAGTCCAAGGAGGTCGGTTGAGGGGAATACCAAAGACGACTTAAGAACCCAGTTGGCTGCATACTGGCCTTTATATCAGCCCTGAGTAGCGCTATAGCAGAAGTCGATCGACCTGGAAAACCTCCAAGTCGAGCAGCGGGATGGTGGTGGCGACCAAACAAATCACCGATATCTAAAGCTGTATGGCTTTGACACTCGCCAAGCCATTCACTCAATTGAGTCTTTCGGCGAATCGGCGAGGACAAAGAGCCTTAGTACCAAGAGCGGCGGAATCGCTCTCAATTTTGCAACGAGGCTGGCATCGTGTCTACGATGGCAGTTGGACTGGTTGAATAAAGAAAAAAATCTGGTCGGTGAGCCGGGCCACCACTGAGAGCTCCAAGGAGCCTCGGAGTCGCTTTCTTCAAATTTGCAATGGTGGAGGTGGCGTGCCTGCGAGATGGCAGTTGGATTGGTTGCATAGGGGTTAGTCTGGTGCTTCAGGTCTGACTTTAGCACTCGCCAAGTCGGTCGTTCAATTGAATCTTTCGGTGCACCGGTAAGGACAATGAGCTTTAGAATCAAGGGACGGTGGAATCACTTTCAAACTTGCAACGAGGCTGGCATCGTGTCTGAGCGATGGCAATTGAATTGGTTGTTTGGGGAAAAAAATCTGGTCGGTGAATCGGACCACCACCTAGAAGTCCAAGGAGCCTCGGAGTCACTTTCTCCAAATTTGCAAAAACGAAGGAAACGTGCCTGCACGATGGCAGTTGGATTGGTTGCATAAAGGTTAGGCTGGCGCTTCAGGTCTGACTTTAGCGCTTGCCAAGCCGATCGTTCAACTGAACCTTTCGGTGCACCAGTAAGGACAATGAGCTTTAGAACCAAGGGGCGACGGGATCGCTCTTGAACTTGCAACGAGGTTGGCAGCACGTCTACAATGGCAGTTGGATTGGTTGAATAGGGGAAAAATCTGGTCGGTGAGTTGGGCCAGGAGTCCGAGCTTTCTTCAAATTTGCAAAAACAAAGGCAACACGCCATTGGCTTTTGCTGCACACCCAGCACCCGACGAACTGTGCCTTTTTCAGCGACCACTATATATCTCCACTCCTGCGGTACAAAGAAACCAGCATCGCAACCCCAACTCTGCAATGCCCCCTCTGCCTACCACCCCATACACTCCCGAAGAATTCGTTGCTCATATGCAGCGCCTCTTCACTGCTGGCCAGACTGCAGAGTTTCTTAAATTCGCTCTGACCGGCCAGTACCAAGGTCGCCAGGCCACCATCGACTGCCTTCAGAATCGCCTCTACGATCGCGGCGGCGGCCAAGAAGCCCATCCATACTCAGTAACTCGCGACTATGACTCCGTCCTCGGAATGTCCCCCGACATCTGTATCTTCAACCAATCCATCACCATCAGTATTCTACCGAGGTTTCAGGACTCACTCTCGAAGAATGTGGGTATCACTCGTACTATTGAGTATCAAGAAGTAAGTTCCTTCACTGTGAAATTTATATACAATACTGAATATCCTGCAAACGACAGACTGACTACGAAGTCGACCTCCACCGTATCCCAAACCTTCCCTTCGCAAAATGGATGGTCCGCAATGAGTTGCGCATTTTCTTCCCTGGACTATGGATTCCCAAGCAGCGGGAGCACCATTCGGTTCGGGACAACGAAATCCGACTCTTTTACGAGCACTGCATGCGGCCTGCTCTTGTTGACGCTATGCCTCGCTGCCGCGCTGACGACCTGCCCCCAACCTACAGTGCCGAGCTCTTCCGCGCCAGGGCTCCCAATGGGCAGCTGGTCTTCAGCGGGAGAATGGTTGGTGCAGATGCCGTGGGCGAGCTGGGGAATCGATTTCGAGAGCATATTGAATCGGCATGTGCGCAGGGGCTGAGTCTCGAGTGGGCAAGAGGTTTCTTTTTCCTTCACCAGATACGAGGGACCAAGAATGTCGAACCCCATGACCTTCGAGATGCGAGCTCCCGCCTTAACGACTTCCTCCACCAGAATGGCCTCTCCCGAACTGTTCTTCGAGCCAATCCACACGACTGGTACCTTGACATCGGTCTTGAAGTCTCCTCCGACTTGAACAGCAGCCTCGCATGGAGGACCGACTCACATCCCCATCTCCTCCACGATATCTTCACCATCCCTATGGGACATGCAATCAGGATGACGACCATGGGCAGCAGCAGCTACACTCGAGATTTTACATCACATCTCACCCAGGTTGCTGGCTGCCGAGTCCAACCTGGTGTTCAAGGGAGGGGGCCATATGGGATTCGCAAAATGCAGGCCTACCAGACGGACAAAGCTCTCACTGCCAACCCAGGTGAAGGTCGGGGATATCACGCGAAACACATCACCCTTTCCCAACTCATCGACTCTAACCACCCCCGCTTCCTCGACAAGCTGTACGAGCTGTACGAAGAAGCGTCTCGCAAAAACTCAGCCTCTCATGCTCGAATCGAGGCCCGAGTTCCATACTCGTTTCATCGCCGGATCTTCCCTGAAGAATTGAACATCGAATGGGAACGATATCTTGTTGCAATCCCAACAGATGTCTGGTGGTAAGTCGCTGAGCTTCCCACTGAAATGTTCAGGGTTCTGACTTTCGTTTCTCTGCAGGTGGCTCCGAGCATACCCAGTGCTGGCCTACAAATACATCGCGGATTTCCAGTTCAATGGCCCTCCGGCCGATCGGGTCTCTATCCCCTCCATTCTATTGCTCGCTGGAGCTGCATGGCTGACCAACTGCCTTCATGCTACCCCCGACGTCGGACCCTCGTCGAGGAATTTGCTTAAGGCGATCTTGCCCCATTTACCAAAGGAGAATATCAGCGAACATATGAAGCCTTTTCCTATAGCTCGGACCGACCCCCTGCATCGCCAACTATTCGGCAATGATCCTGATGGCGGCGACAATGATGAAGATCCAGTCCCCGACGCCGAGTTTCGAGGAGCTCTTCGCATGCGGTCTCCCCCAGTCCCATTCCCTCACAATCCTCCCGAGCTCGAGAACAACGACGATCAGGGAAGGGAGACAGCTCCCTGTTACCCTTACGGTTACTTTTTCCTTCGCACTGTTCGCTTCGACGCCGAGCACCCTACTCCGGGGATGGAGCGCAGTCCACACTCCCGAATCCCTGAAAAGACGTTTGAACATTTCTACGGAGCGCCCTACACAGCTCTCCTGGACTTCGCATACAACGGATCGCTCGCTGTGAAGTCTCACCCCAGCCGCAGTAGCAACAAGATTAATCAACCTGTCTACCATCCCCCACCCGAACAGCCTATCCCTATTCTCTTCACCCTCTCTATCGGTGACCAGCTCGTTCCCGAGAATGATTGGGACTATAACCCTCTTGCCGATGATATGGACGAGGATCGCCCCAGGGAACGAGTAACCTGGAATTACAGGCTCTCCCAAATCTGGACTCAGTGCATGCTCGACGCCATGGCGACTGTTCCAAACCCGCAAGGAGCGACCGAACCTTGCTATTGCATCCTCTCCAAGTCGGCGCGGCAGGAGATAACCGAGAAGATCTTCGCAGACATGAACATTGGTCGGTACTTCAACAAGGCGAGGTGGAAGGTTGGGTCTCCTAAGGATCATAAATATGCCTTCGATAACCTGTTTCTGGAGAAAGGGCGGTTGAAGGCGGGGCAAATTCAGAACTTTAACTCTTGCAGCTACTACAAGATGTGGAACCACTTTCGGGAGAACAATACGAAGGAGGTCACCGAGGAGGCAAGGAAGCTGCTGAGGAAGCGATTCGACAAGAAAATCTTCTGGTTCCCTTGGGTCAAGAACGATCGCATCTGGCTCACGACGAAGGACAAGGATGGCAAGTTCAAGAAGACCCCTGGACTGGGTGACGGTGAACCTTCCCCCGTCTTTTTGACAAAGGCGAACTTGCGCTGGAACCCCGAGCCACGACAAGTAAGTACCTCCTCCGAAGCAGAAGAAAGCGACTCTCACTGACAGAGACTATAGGATGAGTCCGAAGACGATGTGAGCAGTGTCGCCTCGGCTGGAATGGAGGTTGACTGAGGCACCTCTGGCGATTGCCTGGGTTGTAAATGCGGCAGTCCGAATGGTAAATGCGATAGTCTGAATTGTAGGTGCGATAGTCCGAACTGTATATGCGGTAGTCCGAATTGTAAATGCGATAGTTCGAATTGTAAATGCGATAGTTCGAATTGTAAATGCGATAGTCCGAACCGTAAATGCGACAGTCCAAGTTGTAGATGGCGAAATTTATTTAACACCTTGACAGCGCGCCGACAGACCGACTCGCCTGGGTAATGCAGGCAGGCTTGAAAGTTCGGATCGAAGCGCAGCCAGGCTTAAAAGTTGAGATCGCAACGGTTTTCTAGGCTGCGATCGTTGATTCCAGCGCCCGCTAGAGCTTCGGCGCTATACTAGTTTGATGCGATAGTTCGAATCGTAAATGCGGCAGTCCGAATCGTAAATGCGACAGTCCAAGTTGTAAATGGCGAATTTTATTCAACAAGTATAGAGAGTATCAAATTTATTATTTACTGCGAGCAAGAAAGAATAATTAATGATTAGGACAAAGAAAGGTAAGTAGAGAGTGCGAAGAAGAGGATACAAAAGTGATGGCGTCAAGCAGGTATGATGTACGATTGGGCCAGCGACTCGTAGGTGCTCCAAACCTTGCCAGCTGCGGAGTTGAACCTGATAGCCTCCTTCCACTTGTTTGAACTAAGGAGCTCTGCAGTCCCAGCTCGGATCTCCGACAACCGCTTTTGAAACCATGCCTCACAATCAGCCGACCACGCTCCAATGTTCATGGCACTATTGGCCCAGGCCTTCTCCGTCGGCCACAGGAAGACAATCGTTTCGCATCCACCTGCAGGGACTCGATAAGCCCCGAGCAAGATATCAAGCTCATTACCATCCAGATGCTCGTCAACGAAGTCGAAGGCTCCGTCGCTCCCATATGCTGAAGGATCATGAGCCCCACACCAATACCCATGAGTTTCGGCTGAGCGGCCTGGGGCAGCGAGGGCATCCTTCACGCGTTTACGGTCCACAAACTCGATCGCCAGCCTCCACAAAATTCCACCTGCCTTCAAGGCAAGACCACCTCGTCTAGACTTGAGGAATGCCTCCCGACGAACCTCGTAAGCTGAATGAGCTGCAGCGCCAAAAGATTTGGAAGAGGGAAGTTGGCCAAGCTGGCGAATGATAAGAGGAGGGGATGGGAGTTTGGAGAGTTTTATAGCGATGGCTGTATGGAAAGGGATACCGTGCTGAATGAGATACCGCCCCATGCCCATCATCGTTTCAATCCCGCTCCTACAGAGCTGCAACAAGGCCGTGTGAGAAACGACCAAGACCCACCATTGGTCCTGAAGCTTTTGGCCCTTCAGGGCGAGCACAGCGCGGTAACGATGGGGACCATTCCTGCTACTGTAGATGGCAGAATGAACAGCCATGTTGGGGGGGCAAATCGGTCCATTTGGCCGCGAAGAAGCGATGTCCCACCTGTCGGGAATGGTGAATGACTCGTCTTGCTGATTGGCAAGAAGTGTCGCAGCAGCGTCGGCGAGGGATGCTTTTGCTTCGTCAGAGCACCTCTCGACATCGCAGACCTGCAGTCCAAGGATACGCGCAGCCCTTTCCCAGTAGTTAGACTCTCGGGTCGCGGGAGGGAACGACTGAGAGGCGAGGTGGTACGGAGGAAGGGTTCTGGTCAAATCGTACCCTAAGCGAGCTGTAAGAGTACTCTTCCACGAACGAAAACGACCGGGGTTGAATGATACAGAGGTGGAGGCATTGGGCGAAGCAGATGCGGGTGGGGTGCCGGCATCAGAGCCGGAATAGCCATCCTCTTCGTTGCCGCTTTTGGTGCGAGGATTTTGGAAACTGGAAACATTTGGAACAGGATGATCGTGGTCAAGTTGAAAAGGTGGAGAGGGAGGACGAGTTGGAAGAAGACGAGATTGGGAGGCCAAAGCTGGGGTGCCGCAGTCCATTCGACCAGTTGATTGAGCAGGGTCACAAGGGGGAGGAAGTAGCGATGGGCCAGAGGGCTCGAAGGAGTCGAAGGAGACGGCTAAGTCGACGACCCCTCCCTCCTCATACAACCACGAGCAGAGTTCAACGGACCTTGAGATTGGGCACCAATATCGTTGCTTTGGGTGGTGAGCATGGAAGTAAGCCTCTCTAGCAGCAGGTGCGACTTGGCGACGAGCCCAGAATCTTCGCTCGCATTCCCAAACGTACATCGGAACATGACTTAGCAAAGGTCTCCACTCCTCCACCATCCAACTCTCCGAAGCTTGCGGGATGGTTGGGTCGTTGACTTCGTTGTTCGCTTTCCAGCGCTCCAGGGTTTCCTTCTTACTCGCAAAGTATACACCAGGGGGCATCCCAGGCTCGTAGTCAACATCTCGGATTCCGAGGGAGGCAAGCTCAGGGATGAACCCTTGCGCATCGCCTACCCTGACAACTCGGAACGCTTTCGGGGGAAGAGGATGGGCGAGGAGCCGGGCGCAGTATTCCCCGAATGCAGCTGAAAGTCGCAGAGTCGTTGGAATCCAACTCCTGATAGCATTCGTTATGGCACTATTGGGTCCCAAGTGGTTTTCGGCATCCCTCTTGGGCTGGAGGCCAGCATAGATCCAAAGAGGAACGCCAGCCTCTGCCCATATGTGCAAGAATGGGTACCACTCGCCAGGGTAATTGAAGAGATCGATGAGATAGCCTGTTCTCGTCCCCTTCCGGAAGTCCGCGATGTTCGAGGTGTGGGTGAGTTCCGTTGCGAATTTCCAGAGCTCGATATTCTTATGTTGAAGATACTCGAGGAGGTTGGCGAACGGGTACTGGAGATTTGCGAACCTCCAGAAGGAAAGAACGAAGGAGAGGAAGGTGATCATTCGCGAGAAGGCATTTCGCGACCGACGAATACTATCTGTAGCGAGAGTTCGTGAGGTATGGGACTGCTGGTAGCCGTAGTGCCTTGGTCGCTTCGGCTGCCGCATGTCGGGAAGATGTGTTAAATACTTGGTCGCTGCACTCCACAGAGCGACGAGACCCTCTTCGAGTTTCGACCATTCCTCGACGAGATTTGGATCGAGAGAGAATGTTCCATCGGAGGTTTCGACCACGGCGCGAGGAAGAGAGGAATTGGGAATACGAACGGTCGATAGCAGGAGCCCTTCGTTCGCTCCAAATGTTGAGCTGAATCCTATCCACGGCATCGTGTTGTCCAGCCACTGGGGGGAGCGATAATCCAGGGCCTGCAGTTCCTCTGGTTGATTTTTTGCGTACTGAACCGTGCAAGGGCGGGTTGGAACTTTGACAAAGCGGTCGGTGTTCGCAATAAACCAGTAGCCTTCGCAGCCAGAGGTGCTTCCGTAGACACAAGTCAAGTGTTTGAGGGCGTTGATTCGCTCAGGCAACTTCTCGGTGTGGTATCGAGCTAGAAAAAACCGAGTGAGACGACAGTTATCATGAATAGGACACGGAAAGAACATACCGAGGTTAGGGAGAGCGGCCTTCTCCAAGTTCAGGATCCCAGGGGATACAGTTGTCGCTTCGAGCAACCATTGCGAATTGGCGCGCTCATCATCGGCATTCCCTCGACTTGAGGAAGGAGGGGGGAGATTGAAGTGACGGCTCATGTCATAGAGCGAGAGGGGTGCTAGAGCATCCATGGTGGCGAGCTCGAAAACGATGGGAGGGAGGGGGGAACAATGGGAAGTGATTGAAGGTAGAAAGTGCTGGGTTTCGACAAGAGCGCTGACGACAGCTGTTCCCGCGACAATCAACCCAGGCGGCAGGGCAACAACAATGGCGATGCCAATGGTCACTAGAGGCGACAGAGACGACGCTGCAGGCAACTCGGCCAGGTTCAAACAAAGAACGAGAAAGGTGAACGGCAAGGGCGCCTAGCACCACTGCAATACCCTCCTCGAAGTTGTATCTGAGGGTCCGACAAGGTCAGGGAGCCGAGCACCACTGAACCCAAGTGTCTCGGACCCTCGGTGGCCTCGAAACAAGCGCTGACCTAGCAGAAAAAACAGAGAGCGAGTTAGTATACTCGCACTCACAAACAATAAGCGAGACTTACTTTGGGTGAGTAGAACGCTGAGCGGCAGGCGCTGCCTCCAGCGGCACTGAATGTTGGCGGTTCCAGGCAGGGTAGATTGCACTGCCACAAAACGAACGAGGAATTTCCGAAGGAACAATAGCCTCTCGGGCCGCTGAACCCTGATGGGTTTAAGGTTTGATTGAAACACAATTCCCGCCCCGCCAAACCCGACATCAGGACGCTTGGAGCTATAACCGGCCCGACATCAGGACGCTTAGAGCCAACCGACCCGCCATCACGTCGCTTAGAGCTAACCGACCCGCCATCACAACGCTTAGAGCTAACCGACCTAAGCGAGTGCTTTGGCTATCCAAGGCGCTCATGGGAATGAGGTGACTACTCTGGAAACATATGTTGTCGCGCATGGGGATACGCGGTAATGAAAGGAGGGGTGAACTTGCTAAAATAGGCTTTCAAAGCCCAGGTGACGTGGCTTTTTTCTTACCATCTTGCTTCTATATCGTCCTCGTACCGTCTTACTTCCACCTCGTCCTCGTATCGTCTTACTTCCACCATCTTGTCTATATCGTTCTCGTACCGTCTTACTTCCACCTCGTCCTCGTACCATCTTACTTCCACCTCGCCCTCGTACCGCCTTACTTCCACCTCGTCCTTTCTTCCCTCTTTCTCTCGTCGGTTAGGGTCCTATCATCCTCATCCTCGACAATGGTCTGCCTGACCACCATCATTAAATCTGTTAGTCGCCAAGTCAGCGGTTCCTTGGCTAGTGGGCACACCGTTGTACCCTCCTGCAGCCAGTCCGAAGCAGCCGCAAAACTGCTCGATTCGGCGAAAATTACTGTCAATCGCTGGCAAAAATACCCCGACGTGCCATCCACATTCCTGGAGTATGAATGGGAGGACGTGAATTTCAATCGGCTCGAAAATTGCTCCTTAGCCTCCCGGATTGCCCCATGCGATCTCAGCGAGGCGTCCTTCGCCAGCAAAATCATCCTACCGATGCTCTGCACATTTTTCGAGGCTCTGAATGACATGTTCAAGCCCCAACTCAAGAACCATAACATCGTTCCTGAGGTCCAGATAAGGAACAACTCCAGATCGGTCACCGACATCAGTTTCAGCAGCTCTGAGCGCGACGAGGCGGGCCTGGGTCCAGGAGACTTCATGTGGAGGAGGATCGATGGCAAGTCCCAAGCAAATTTAGAGATCAAGCCCCCTTTGTCGGCAGAGTCGAAGGAATTGAACGAAGGCCTGGAAAGCCTGATCGCCCAGCGGCTGAAGTCCGGTAGTTCTAGTGGAGCTGCCAAGCTGCTCGGTCAAGTGAGTGTTCCTTATATTTGGTTTTTCTCGGGCTAACGGTTGCCGCTGCAAAGGTTTTTGAGCTCGCCAACGAAACTGACTTGCGGTTCTGCCTATTGGTGGCAGCCCCATTGGTCATGCGCCCAGCCTACCTCGAGCGCCCCATCGGGGGGCAGGCTTGCCGGGCGTTCCTTGGGGACAACCTCATGGGTTTCCCAGAGGAAGGAGTGCGTATCAACGATGCAGTCCGGGATCCAGCCAAATGGGAAATTTTTTTTCAAAGGCTGTTATGGACCGCATTTTGTATTTGGGTAGCGGGATTGAAGGAGGCCCGCGCTGCGGCGGCGGAGCACGAACATTGGGCCAAGTGGGAACCATGCATCGAGCAGACTCTCCGCCCAGGTGAGCATGACCTCTCAGTGCCTCACAAGCACCTGATGTCTTTCAGCACTGTGACCACTGGCCTCCGCCGGTGTGCTCGCTCAGTCTCACAAAAACTATTATCGCTTTCATTTCGTACGTTTGGCCCGACTCTTATGTTTTCATTTATTACTTCTTTTGAATTCAGTCCTATTGCTTGTCGCTCTGTCATAACTTATCCGTGAGTAACTCTAAACTGCACAGACTGTAATTCATCTTATGCTAAACTATCTCACAGGCAGCGCTGGAGTCGCTGCACCCATGCACTCCTCCCCCCCGATTCTATTTATTACAGAGAATACACGACCGTCTGTCTCTATCCAAAATGGCGTTTCGTCGTGAAATACTCGTTCCAACGAAATGCATTCGGCGCAGAGCTCCAAGCTCTGCAGCGCCTCTCACCCTTGCAGCACACCCCCACACTCATCGCGGCAGGGTCTACCTCGCCCTCTGCCACCCCAACCCAATTCATTGTCACCAGTTACCATGGAGAGCCCCTCAAAGCATTCAATAGGGCATCTGCGTAAGGTTTATTTTCTCTCCTTTGTTTCATTTGGCTGACGATAACTTGACAGCTCCTTTATTTGTAAACAAATCGTCAAACCCATGCACTCCATGGGTTTCCACCATCACGACATCAAGCCAGACAACGCGACGCAAGATTCCGATGGGAACTATTATCTCATCGACTTCAACACCGCAGTACCCAGCGCTGAGTGTTTCGGACACTGCCCCGACGAACAATTCCTGGAGAGCTGGGGATTTACCGATGTCGTGCGCTAATTTCGATAGCTCGTGTTTCTAACCCTATGTTCCCCCTTCAGAGTCCTTCTTATGTATGTCAGTAGCGAGAATTTGTTCCTCCTTCTGTGTATTAGTAGCAGCAATTTCAGTAGTATCGGATACACTGATTCTGACACCTTATACTGCTCCGAGCGACCATCAACGATGGCCACTCGCAACTCTTTCGTGCAAAGCACCCATTGTTGGTGGTCGTATCGTACTGGGTGAATTACATACATAGACGACTATAAGCAATGGCCACTCGTGGCTTATGATATGAGTACGACGAAGGTCGGTGTAGTGGTCGGTGGAGAGAGGAGAGGCAAATGTTAGTTACTGGGTTCGCCTTCCACATTCGTGCACGACGACCTTCGTGAACTCGGCTGGGGACACAGCCACCTCTCTCTCTCCTCTCCTTCTCACCACCACGACGCGCGGCGGGAGCGGCCACAACTACTCGTCAACACTACAGGTGAGTCAGTTCTACTCTTCGGAACTGAAAGTAATCGCTGACGACAGCCTCACCTACCTAGGCACGACGGAGAAGAATCGGGGAGCACCGGAAGTCGAAGGCGGGAGTGGTGTTGGACACCCTTCCGCTCATCGGCGCCATCGCTGAACCAGGCCCAGGAGCTTCAGAACCGAAAGTAGTCGCTGACGACAGCCTCATCTACCCAGGCATGACGGAGAAGAATCGGGGAGCACCGGAAGTCGAAGGCGGGAGTGGTGTTGGACACCCTTCCGCACGTCGGCGCCATCGCTGAACCAGGCCCAGGAGGCGGAGCGGAATTAGTGTTATAACACCCTTCTGCTCGCCTCCTTTGCCTATCGCTCGCGAGTACCCAACGAGACCGCTCGTTGGCCACGCCACCTCCCGATGTACGACTGAGGGCGCCGGTAAGCAAATTCCCCCTTTCCGAATTGGGCATACACTTACCGTGCTCATAGGTCCACATCGTGGGCGAATAAATGCTCTCCGACCGCTGAAATTCATCACGACGACCCCCGAATTTGCGGCGCGATGGCCACGTCACCTCCCGATGTACGACTGAGGGCGCCTCTCCGCTCATAGGTCCTCGTACTGGGCGACCAAATGCCCTCCGATCGCCGAACTTCATTACGACGAACCCCTAATCTACGGCGCCGACGGTACGACCTCCCCTTGGGGATTCGCAAGAAGGTGCTGCATGGATGAACACCGCCGCCGCCCGATTGGTATCGATGCGCGTAAACAGCACCCCCGGACCATCGGAGTTCAAATCCTTTTTTCTTTCCTCCCCCAACATCTCTGCCTCCTCCCCAGCATCTTGCCGGCCTCCCCAAGAACTGAACGGTCGGTCTTTCGCGATTGCCCACTGAACTGGTGTTTCACACTGTTTGGTATTTGCATTCTCGCTTCACCGATACTCCTCGAACCGGCCGTAAGTGTTCTTTCGTGGTCTCCAGCGCGCTTTCGAGTACTGACATTTTTTCTTAGGACATTCCCTCGTCGTTGTCGGGCCTCCTCGATCCCCTCCCCTGCCTGGTTCGTCCACGCCGCCTCCACCCCCTCGGCTACGAGGGTATCGCTAGCACACCACGTACAGCCCCTTCCACTTGTCTTTTCGCGAGGCTTGACCAGCGAAGAGGCTTGTGTTGGCAGAATATCCATATCGGAAGTTAATCCCTTTTGCGAGGCTTGACCAGCGAAGGGTGATTTCTTTCGTTTGGACTGTTTAGCCAAGATCTTGAGTGCTTTTTGCGCGGCTTGACCAGCGAAGAGTGCCTCGATTCGAAAGACTGCTTCGTTACTGTCGCTGCGCGATGCCTAAGGACCCGAGCTGCGGTGCCCGGCGCAAACCAAAACGGGGGCAGGCCACTCCGACCTGGAGGGCGGTTATCTTGCGCGAAGCTGAATCGAACCTCTGCTTCTACGCCGCTTCCATCGCCTCCCGAGCGGGCGATACCGTGATTCGCGACCAAACCGCGCACCTCATCGCTGCCCACCCCCACCTCCCTCCACCTGCCATCCCCGAAGAGGAGTACACCTCCTGGGCATTGTCGATGCTCGGTACCAGCGAGATCCCCGCTCTCCGGCAGGCCCTGGTTATTCGAAAGGAGGAGAGGAACAACCTGCGCGGCCCACTCAGGGCCGTCGCGCGCAACCTTTGCTTAACGAAATACCCCACCGCCATGGCAACTTTACGACACGGGATTGCGAGGTTGTGGTTCGCCCAACTCCCCGATGGCCAAGTCTACCCGCCTCGCGACCAGTGGGTCGCTTCTACCCCGCGCATTTACGACACCTGGGTGACTTACCTGGCAAACTGCGAACTCGCTGACCAGCGCAAGAGTCGCAAACCTATCCACCTCCTCGACCCTAAGAAGATCGCCCACTCTATACCTGAAGACCTTTCCTGCTTGGTCTTCGACAGCAGTACGAAGTCCTCCGACCCCATTCTCGCCGTCTTCCGCAAGTTCTGCAACCTCCGCCCTTTGCTCAACTTCGCCACAGGCATCGTCAGCCGCGGTGCAGCAGTCCGAAGGAATGTGAGGGTGCGTATCGCTGGTACTTTCGCCGGTATCCTCTGCTGACTTTGGTGTTCTAGAAAGAGGATTCTGGTACCATATTCTTAGCTGGTTTCTCGGCGGGTTCTCGCAGCCACCCCAAATTCGGGATAACTCGCAACTTTGAATGCTCGGAAGGAGAGGAAGCTGAGAAGGCAGACAACGAGACCATCGCCAATATCCTCGCCTATCTATGGTCTCGAGCTAAAGGGATCTTCCCCACCGAAATCATCAACGACTTCGAAAATTTCTACGATGGCAACAACATCCCCCGGTTCGATCCCAACTGGCCTGCTTCGGCGACGAAATTCGGCACACTCAAACTCGTTCTCGAAGGTCGCGAATATGTTTTCGACAATATCGAACGAGCTCCCGGTTGTGCAGTGATGGTCCAAAGATATGCAAGGTATGTCCCTCCTCACCGATTTATTGCCCTGCTTTGTCCTGACCTGACTGCAGGCCTGTACACTACGAACACCAGGGCCACAAGTTCGCCATTTCGTGGATGAACCACCGGCAAGGAACCCACCTCGCCGGTGGTCATTTTTACTTGTGCACCCATGGTATCGAGGTCAAAGCCTGCGAAGACACCGCATGGGCGTGGATGCCTGAAATGTGGCATACAACAGGTCTTGCGAACTTCGACCCGACCTTTGAAGTACCAGCTCTCTCTGACCCCTTCCACGACCAGCAAAGCATCGCCCTAGTCACCTCCAACCGCCTTCAATCAGTCTGGAAGAAGTACGAAGTGGGCCAAGGCATAGTTGGAAGGCAGAGGGTGCAGCTGGAACTGGAAGAAATCGCGGCGAGGCACAGCGAAGGCAGTGGCGGGTAGGAGGGCGAAAAATCTACGACTTGGGCGCGCTCTGGCTTCGTATTTCTTTGTTATCACTTTCACCTATTTGTTGTACATCGTAACTCAATAATTACTCTATTTCTCAGTTTCTTTGTTAGAGCCTTCTCGTCTGCGCGCGTACACCATAAACAAGAGCCAACAAGCTGGCAGTGCTGCACAGCCACTGTGCTACTTCTCTTCTCTCGACCACCACACCCGAAGGCCCTGGCAGCAGACCGCGAACGAAGTAGCTGCCACCTCAGCACCTGGCCTCGCTCTCTCCAACCGAAGATTCGAGCTCACAGAAGAGGTGCGATGGCGCTAACTCTCCCCGACCGTAAGTGAAACCGGCTATGGAAGTGGCGAATTCTAACTTGTTCGCGCCCCTCAGTTTCTCCTGAAGTGCTCTCCATAATTTTCCGAGAAGTTTACGATGAAGCGAGTGGCAACGAGAAATGGATCGCCAGCCGGATCTCCCACAAAACTCGCGAAGTTACGCCCCCAGCGACACTGCGCATTCCACTGAGCCAGACCCCCACCGACCTACCAGGTGTTCGTTATTCTATCCCAGTCGAACGACTCCACATATTCCTCGCCGACATGAAAATCTCCAGGACCAATTCCAAGTTAGGTCCGTTCGGTAACATCGTCACAGCGGTCGTTGCACATGGGCATGGAGAGCTGCCGAGGAAGAAGATCGTCTCTACGATTTCTCGACTCCAGCTTAGAGCAATCGAAGTGGAATGCTACAGCCTCAACGAAGATTATCAGTCGCTCTTGAGGGACATCGGTGCGCGCTGCAAATGGGTGGAGAGACTCACTCTGAGAACGACTTCGGCGCGGACTGTCATGTGCTTTCCATATGCCGACTTGGTGCTCGAGCGGCTCCCCAAGTTTTTTTCCTGCGACTGCGAATGCGAATGCGACTGCAAAGACGAAGATGCAAGCTATTACTGCGAATTCGACGACGAAGAAGGCTACGATTCAGACGATACTGGCAGGAGTATTGAGGGTGCTGGGGAGAATCTGGAAAGCCACCGAGAGGCCAAGGCTCCCTGCTTTCGCGTGAGTCAAAGGGACGAAGGATTAGCAGAGATCCTGAAATCCTTCTCAGCTGTTCGGCACTTGGCAGTTGAGTGCTTTACTCACCGATGGGCGAGAAACATGGAGGATGAGGAGGGTGAACTGGTCGAGCTGTCGTCGCTAATTCCAGTTCTTGAAGGGTATTCCTTTAAAGGGACCCAAGATTTGTTTTTTTACCATTACTCGTCTTGAATGTACTACCCATGATTTCTTGTATGTGATTTAGAAGGTCAATAGTATTACCCTGTATTGAATCAAGCGAGGAGACGAGGAGATCTTTGCCACTCTGGAATGTATCTCTTTTATCTATCCTACTAACTATAAGTCGGTGGGTACTACCCACGCCCGACCACCACCGAAGGTCGTGTGCGAAATAAGTGAGTACTGCCCACCACCGACCATTGCCGATGGTCATGTGCAAGCGAGGAGGGGATTACCCAGCAACGACCATCGTCGAAGGTCGTGTGCGAACTGAGTGAGTACCCCAGGAACAGCCATTGTCGAAGGTCGTGTGCGAAATGGGTAGGTACTGCCCACCACCAACCATCGTCGATGGTCGTGTACAGGTAGGGTGGGGATTGACCAGCAACGACCATTGTCGAAGGTCGTGTGCGAAATGGGTAAGTACTGCCCACCACCAACCATCGTCGATGGTCGTGTACAGGTAAGGTGGGGATTGACCAGCAACAGTCATTGTCGGAAGTCGTGTGTGAAATGGGTGAGTGCTGCCCACCACCAACCATCGCCGATGGTCGTGTACAGGTAGGGTGGGGATTGACCAGCAATGGCTATTGTCGAAACTTGTGTGTGAAATGGGTGAGTGCTGCCCATCACCAACCATCATCGATAGTCGTGTGCGAAACAGGGTAGTGTTCATACTGGTAGTTTGGGAATTGAATAAGACTAGAATAGTGAGTAGGACATGGGTATGAATAGGTATCCACAAAGATAGACAAGCACTTGTGTATCCTACTTCCCCACTTCTGAGTTTCGGAAATGGTGAACTGGGGTTAAGGCTCCGAGGCGCAAGTCGGCTGGCCGAGTTGCAAGAAGACCGTGCAAAATCTCGTAAAGTGCTGTGGACTCAAAAGTTGTACCAGTTGAGCAAATGAGTTAGGTGAGCTGGAATAAAATAATCAAGAGAGAATATAGATCGTGAATGGTGGGACAGTTGGCGGTGGTCGTAAAATAGATAGAACATGTATTTGTGTGGATTGCAACTCAGTGAATATTTGGGCGATTTGGATGAGTGCGGATGCGTTTGAAAGAGTGAATCGAGACAGTTGTAGCGGCACTTTATGAATAAAGAAAACTGGTCACGGTAAGTGAACAGGTCAGAGGGTTGTGTACCAAGGGTTCTTTATGTATTTGATTATGGTAATTTATATTTGTCGGATGAACTGTTACCATTGAGATTGCACTAAATAAAGAGTATGCAAGTAGGTTGTATACTGATTTCTGGTACCATATTGAAATCAGGATTGTAATAAGAAAAACATGGTCTGTATATACTAACTTGAAGTTGAAATGATTCCAAGTATGATCATGGGAATGAATTGTTTTGAAGCCCTCAATTACAATTGAGACAATATGAGTTATACTTTGTACTCTGTTGAGTTGAATGAGGAAGGTAGAGAAAATTGGGTGAGTCGCATATGATGCAATTTGATTTTCAAGGGGCGTGACTTGCAATATTATGGCTGGCATTGATAGTCTGGTATTCTGGAATTGGTTTGTGAGTGGGAATGGGGCAAGTTCATAATACGAATGATCTACTGACTTGAACTGGGAGCAGTGCATTAGCAGAGACTCAGTGTGAAAATGACTAAGAGTTGCATCTTTTTGATGTACAACTGAGGGTTAGGTTGAGAAGATCTGAGTGGGTATTGATGCTCTGTACCACCATTGGGCATAGGGCTAGTGTGATAACTCCAATCTGTGTATCTCAGGGTGACTGCTGCCAAGCCGTCTCACTGAACTGCATCACACGGCGGTGGTAACCTGACAGGCCCGATCAAATTTCCAATTCATAAGCAAAATTACCATTTCAGGCATTAGGGTTAGGGTTATGGGGGGGTCGTAGGTTTGGTAGGGTTGGAATTTTTCGGGGGATAGGTAGGTTTGGAGTGTAGGGTTGCATGGTCAGTGGTGCAAACACCTGCCACATGATCTTTTTCGAAGGTCGTTATACTGCTGCTGGTGCAGTATATGCACCATACGACCATCGTCGATGGTCGTTTGGGTGGGCCAGCTCCCAAACGACTCTGGCTGATGGATGCTCTTTTGCCACAGCTACCACACGACCACCGTTGATGGTTGTGTGCCCAACCACCGACCATCGACAACGGTCGTAGTGCACGAGTGCGGGTGCCTGCCACCGACCATGGTCGTGTGCGAGGTGGGTACTGCCTACCACTGGCCATCGTTGATGGCGTATTCTTTGAAGTCGTCGTATTCAGGGTCGCGGTAGACTGCAGATAATGAATTTTCATTAGTGATGTGACCCTCAACGAGACATAATAGAGTGGGTGTATGGATAGGGAAACACTCACCGACGTGGAACTCGGGATATCCTTTGACATTGCCCGACGTAGGATGCCTATGGATGGGCCCAAAGTACTTTGCGATCTCAATCTGCCTCTCGATCCCGATATCCTTGAAATCCTGGTCCCGGAACACCAGAACCTTCCTCTCGGCTGTGAGCAGAGCAAGCTCGTCCAACCCCTCCTTGGAGAGCTGGGAGATCTGGACCCCACGGATTTCAGTGCCGAGGTACGGGCTGATATGCTTGAGCTTGGCGTTCTCGTTGAGGAGGTTAGGTTTGGCGGGGTTGGCGCGCAGGCCCGGGTCGGAGTGTTCTGGAATACAGACAGCGCGGTTAGAATGGATTGAGAACCCTCGAGGGAGACAGATGATCGACCCACCGAAAAGCTCGAGAGGAGGGAATTTCTCAGAGACGTCGAATGTGGGGAGGTAAGCAGGATATGAAGGGCCCTGCTGACATGATTTAGTGGGTCAGGACAACGACGAACACAGCGATGGGTTCTATGTACGCACCGAGTTGGGATTGGAGGTCAAGCTGTCCTTGATCCTCTCAACAGCCGCAGCGGCAGGATGGATCTGCTTGGAAGTCTCGGTTTCAGCGACAGAGGGAGCCATTTCGACTTGGGGGTTGCTTGAGGATGCTAGCTAGTCCGTGCATCCACCATTTGTGTCCCCCCCTGATTTATATAGCCCAGCTCAATGAGCGCCTTCGACCCGTGGATTGCGTACAAGATGGTCATGAGATGCTGGATTGTCTTCTTTAGCTGTCCAATTGCGAAAGCGAGGAAGGAGATGGTGCAAGGAGAACATGGAACGTAGGGGCTGGTCCCATCGGTTAGCTTTCCGTGCACTGCAATTCCGTAATTCTGCTGGTTGCGTGCTTGGTTGCAAGAACTGAGTACTGAAAAGTCGTCGGTTGGCTTTCCAGTGCTTCCAGATCGACAGAGCAATTGCCTGGACTTTTGTCGCGACACCGTCGTCGGTCGGTGTTGAGAGTTGGAAGGCGACGATCACCACGGCGACATTCGGCTGGGTCCCTCGCAGGGTTCCGCAACGTCGGACTGTTTTGTCACCAACAGCCACCAGGTTCCTGCCCCGTCAAAGCACAGCTAAACCCTCATTCCCACTGTCGCAGAGGAACATCAGGAAATATCACGGGCACCAGATGGATTGTCGGTTGTCGGCCTTGTCTTGATGCAAATCATTCACATCCTCGCGCTCTATGGGCATTCGAAGCCGCCGCAAGAACCACCGACGTCGAATCATCGTCAAATCATCAGCTTCTTGTTCCCAAGTCCCTGCCTTGGCCAGCGAAAATAAGCTCAGTCAACGAAAAACGTTTGTCTTTAGAGGGAGACAGGGGTAGATCCTGACTGGTGAGGACCGTCATGCCGAGGCTATCCGCTCGAGTGGGCTAACTTTTCCCTGGGTAGCTCACTCAGCATGTCGAAGCATCAGGTCCCCTACCGCGGTGTACGATAAACTCTTGATGAAGTTTATCAAGCTATCTGCATATCGCCRGCGCGGCATACCCAACTTTAGGTGCTCGCCAGATAAGCCTAAGGAGGGCAGCTGATCCTCATCTATCTATGTCTGTCCGCCCTGCAATCTCGTTATCTCCCCCTGGCTGCTGCTACTTTGGGGGTGGAGGACTTCCTGATCTCGGACACTCGGAAAAAGCTATTTTAGCGGGCGAAGAGAGTCCTTTCCTTCGGACCCTTGTGTGTGTACCACCCCATTTGCATTCGACCTTCTAAAAGCCCCTGCCGGTAGTTGGACGGTGGGAGTGTTCTTTTTTTCTTCAACGGAAAACAGAAGGGTTTCATCATCCCTCAAGCTTTTGCCACGGTACCCTCTTCTTCTCTATTTCAACCGCAAACTCTGTTCCTCTCGTTCTCCCACCACCACCCGCACCACTTCCTTACCACTCCCACTCCCACCCGCCGCCATGACGAAGGGAGTCGAATCGGACTTTGTCAGTCGAAAAGAGGCTATCCAGCGCGCCGACGAGGAGCTTCTTGCGACTTTGGGATACAAGCAAGAGTTTAAACGTGCTTTCAAGCCTATTGAGGTGAGGCTTCTCCTTGTCGTCCGTGCTCGATGCTCAGCGTTCACTCATTTATCTCGGATCACTGTAGGTCTTCGGTATTGCCTTTTCAATTATCGGGCTCCTTCCTTCGATTGCGTCTGTCCTCTTCTATGCGTTGCCGAATGGAGGCGGTCCTGCCATGGTTTGGGGGGTACGTGCCTCTCCTCTCTCCGGGAAGCTTCATCGTAATTGACGTGCTTGCTTCCTCAGTGGCTCGTTGCTAGCATCTTCATCTTGTTTGTGGGCATGTCCATGGCCGAGCTAGCCTCGGCCGCTCCGACTTCGGGAGGGGTAAGTCCGTTCAAGACCCCTTTCTCCTCCGTCCCCCCTGAATGATTTCCCTTTGCCTCGCCTTGTCTCGGTTTAGCTCTACTTCTGGACCTACTCGCTCTCTTCACCACGATGGCGCAACCTGCTTTGCTGGATTGTTGGGTGTAAGTACTCTCACGACGTCTGCACAATCCTTCCTGATTTTGGACCCACTAGATGCAAACACGATCGGGAACGTTGCGGCTGTTGCC
Organism: Candolleomyces aberdarensis; assembly: GCA_004126415.1. Lineage (NCBI taxonomy): Eukaryota > Fungi > Basidiomycota > Agaricomycetes > Agaricales > Psathyrellaceae > Candolleomyces > Candolleomyces aberdarensis. The sequence continues at coordinate 25,552 of SDEE01000346.1, forward strand.
TCCATTGATTGGGGGTGCGCGGTCCAGGTATTGGCAGCTGCGACCATCGGGTCCGGGGGAGAGTTTAGCCCGACCACAGCTCAGGTTTTGTGAGTGGCGTAAACTCTTTGAGGTACCAGAACCGTCAAAATGCTGACTAGAATCTCGTAGCGGTGTGTACGCTGCGATCGTGGTGTCCAACGCCGTTGTCTGTTGCTTGGGAACCACCGTCCTTGCTCGTCTCCAGAGCTTCTATATTTTCTTGAATATTTTGTGGGTTTATACCAGTCCCGGATGCACTCCCTATAGTCCTAACGCTATCGCTTCCAGATTATGCGTTGCTATTATTATTGCGCTGCCCATTGCTACTCCTTCGGAGTATAGGAATACTGCCAAGTTTGCGCTAGGCGAATTCAACAATTGTAAGTGAAGCAACGACTGTCTTGCTGCGGCTATAATAACTGACACTTCGTTCCAGTCAGCGGCTGGCCTAACGGCTTTGCATTCATTTACAGTTTCTTAGCTCCCTTGTGGACTATCTGTACGTATTTTTCCTGTCAGCAGTCCCGATTTCTTCCCTGACTCTGCGGCTACAGGCTCTTTCGACTCTAGCGTGCACATTAGCGAGGAAGCCTCAAACGCTGCAGTTGCCGTGCCTTGGGGAATTGTCGGTGCTATCGCCATCGCCGGAGTTCTTGGAACAGGTGAGTTTGCTTCTCTTAAGCTCGAACAGACAGTATTGATCCTCTTCTTCCAGCGATAAACATCGCCCTGGCGTTCTGCATGGGAACGGATCTCCAAGGACTGTATGACAGCGATCAGCCCATGGCCGACATTTTCGTGCAAAGCTTCGGTCAGAAGGCCACCTTGGGGATCTGGGCAATTGTTGTGATTGTCCAGTACATGATGGGCTCTAGCATGCTTCTGTCGGCCAGCCGTCAGACTTTTGCGTTTAGCCGTGATGGAGGTACGTTCTCATAGTCAATATGCATGGGTGTATGCCTCCTAATCTCCGTCTCCGTTCGTCCGTCTACCCACACCTAGCTCTCCCATTCTCCGGCTGGGTCTATCGCATGAACAAGTTCACGGGGACACCTGTCAACTCTGTGTGGTACTGCTCGATTCTGTCTATCTTGATGGCGGTCCTTGCATTTGCAGGTGACCAAGCTATCAACGCGGTGTTCGCCATCTCGGTATCAGCTCTGTATATCGCATACGCTGTTCCTATCGTGGCGAGGTTTGTGGGTGATAACGACTTCCAGCCAGGCCCGTTCAATCTAGGCGCATTCGTATGTTTTTCTCCACTCCCATGTCACTATCTAATCTCTCAATCTTGTGTGCGTTTCACAGAGTCTTCCATGCGCGATTATCGCCGTTTTGTTTATGCTCGTGCTGGGAGTTATATTCCTATTCCCAGAAACACCCACTGTGACTGCTGGGGACATGAACTACACCGTGGTGGTGCTTGGGGGAGTGCTTGCGTTATCACTCGTGTGGTACTACTTCCCTAAATACGGAGGGGTGCAKTAACTGATGCTTGCCAGCACCCAATGGCTCTCTGCAAAGTTCGAGTACTTGGAGGTCCAAATGGTTGACACTGGAACTGTCCAAGGCATAATTTTGGTGACTTTAAAGCTACACAATGTGTGAATCTTGTCCATGCAATTGGGTTGTGCCAACGGAGGTGGTTAAAAGCCTCTTTTGGAAACTCCTTTTCACGCCGACTGTTCACCTCCGATCTTAGCGTCGTATAATATGGCCTCAAAGGTAGCCTCCTACGGGCGTGTCATAAGCCGCTCAGTGAGCGAAACCTGAAATATCGGCGACCATGCCGAAAAATACCGCTCGCTCATACTGAACTCGGGAGGTGGATTCTGGTGGTAATGCATTGAAGTTAGAATTGAAACAGCCACGCATTCTAGTGAGATTGTTGGAAGAGATGAATGTATCGTCAATGAGCTGTGATGATCTCCCAATCCCGACCCTCGACCCCTTCACCTATATCATGGCTACAAACGGGAAGGACGAGGTCAGCAAAGAGCAGCTTCAGCAAATTGAGGAGGTACGGAGGACTTACACTTCCGAAATGTGTGCGCCAATTGCTTCGCCCGGAGTGATGGACTCGGCCTCACCGTTGTCGTTTGCGCTGTCCGGGCAGAGGATACACCCGGCGTACAGAGTATCAACTTGATACCATACTGGTTTCCGCTGTCCGTTCTGGTATGAAAGTTGAGGGAAGTGAATGATGTGTTCAGTACAGGGGTGGGGTATTGGTTGCCTCGAAGGTGGTTTAAGTGTAATGCCGTGTCTGCATAGTCCAGTTCAGCAGTAATTCCACCACATTGATATGTAGAGTATTGTACCGTTCTTTAAGGTGCTCCATAACTCCTGAATAACTTTTTGGGATATGCAAATGCTCTGTGCAGTGGGCGCACCCCCAGACGGGCTCTATGAACCGCGGCCACCCGCTTTCGAGAGAGTGTACAAACCGTGTTTCACCGGGCGTCAAACGGAACCAGCGAGGAGGTGATGCAGGGGATGTGCACCTTCCCGGGAGTCCGGTCACAGCGTGTGAAACCTAATACAAGCTGGTTAGTCAAATGGTACGAAGCCGCGGACCAAACAAACTCACGCATTCTCTCCATGTCAACGCCTCTTTGCAGAGACGTCCTCCCTTGAGCGTTCTGGGTTCGTCATTGGCGCAACAAAAGCGTGCATTGATGCGATCCAAATCTTTGGGAGTAGTCACCCAAGGGTCGAGTTTCAAACATTTTAAGATGGCCTTTACTGCTAGCTGCCCTATGTCTGACCACTGGACATCCCACGGAGAAGCACAAATGGACCAATGCGACAGGATGGCATCCCACCCACAGCAGGGAGTCCGGTGTGAGGTACACGGGCAGCGGTAGGAGAAAACGGACGTTGCGAGGTTAAGCATGTCATCGTAGAATGCTGGTACAAACCCATCCTTGCGTTTCAGTTCCAACGAGTACGGAACTAGGGACAGAAGTTCCTGTCGAAACTTCCGCCGCCAGCTCGCCATGGCGTACGGTAACTCGTCGACAATGGCCGACTCCATATCCGTCAAACTGCGAAGCTTGGATCGCGGGTCCCCGGAGGAAGGTTCGTGAAACAAATTTCTGAAGGGTGCGCTCGAGCTGAGCAGAAGGGAGTGGTACAGATGGGAGTGGTCTGGGAAGTTGTTCCACTGGGACGCTGGATGAGAACCTTTGTAGCGTTTGTAAATGTTAACGAAGAACCCTCGCCGCTCTTTCTGAATTCGCGTAGATCGTAGTTCGCATACACTAGGCGCGATAGCTGCAAGGTTATACCGAAGATCTGAAGACACGGAGCCGAAGCCAACGCTAGCAGATGATCATGGAACAGCTCTGGAGAAGAAATTGCTCACCCCTTCGCTTCGATAATCCGTGCATGGCCCTGCTATAGAAATATTTCCTTACTTTGAGGGCCGAATGTTCCAGATCGGATTTTTCAAACCCAAGCCCTAGAAAATACCTCTCGTACCTTGTACAAGGGCTATGAGACTTCTTTAGGCAGGTAAACGATCGTAACGTCTTACCTCTTCTCGTACCAGTTTCGCTCGAAGCTACGCGCCTCCTCAACGACATGGAGCACCCATGCCCTACATTTGCGAGCAAACTGTATCTACGGTGAGCGGGTGGATCTGGGGAGTGATCTTGCAGACATACCTCGATCACAGTCGACACTGCTTCATGTTGAGTAGAGATGATGTCCAAATTACTAGGAATGTTTTCATTCTCATGTTTCGCTCCGTCTGCTGCTCCACGGAGGAGGCGAATGGCTTCGACGACTTCATCTTTCAGGTAGTCGTTTTCCAAGAAATCAGCAACTGTACGGATCAGATTCACCGCTAAGACGTCGGATAAGTTCAATTTGGTAGCCGAAAGGCTCTGGAGCTTGTCCTTACAAACAAAAAATGATTCTCTGCATAGCTGAAATACTTGCGAATCCCAGGACATAACGCTGGAATTGTCTGAGGCATCGTCTGGACGAAGCCGATCTTCGGGTTCAATGATTTTGCAAACCTCGTCCATCGTAATCATGGTGGACCTCCGCTTAGAGGAGGTTATAAAGAAAGGGCATTTACTCACGCATGCTTGACAGAGCTTTTGAACAGATTCGAAGTCAAGTTCCGCCCAGTCTCCTCCACGTCTCTGACCACCGGGATCGGCTTAGCGCCATCATATCGCCAAACCTATGCAGAGGCTCACCTCAAAAACGGTAGGTCCGAACAGAAACGCTGCCCAGGAAGCTGGATGCGACCCGAGCTTGAGGGGAGGAGAAGGGACGTCGTCTTTGTGCCTCTCAAAGCCCAACTCCCATATAGAACTCGACGCGCGGCTCAGCAACACGTGCCGGAGCTATCTCGAAGACATCGAGAGGTGATAGATATCCAGAGGGTGCAGGTATACAAAGGTCTAGGGGGATAAACCGACTTCGCAATGGCGGAGAGCAAGAATACGCCGATAAGAACTTAACTCGAGAGCTATTTCCAAAGGTAAATCTAGGAACGCGACCAGGTTATTCTTTCCCGACAATTTCGTGCCCTGTCGTTCATTGGATTGGAGTCTGAACTTTGTGAGAAAAATTCCTCGAAGATAGTTTCCTAGAAAGGATTCCTTAGGCTACGTTCTTTCCAGAAAACAGAAAAAATGTTCGTCGCTCACTTGAACGTGGATGGCGAGAGGTTGGATGATATCTAGCCACATTCTGCCCTTTCCACTCACGACTGTGGTTGCATAGCAAAGACTGGACTATTCCGCGGAAATGGGCGTCTTTGAGTGTGGAGAACGGCAGTTCGAGAAGATCTTCGTCAGTTACGAACGACATTCGAAGTCAAGACACAAGGACCCGTGCGAACATCGATTGATGACATGGCTATCGGCCGCCACTTGGACTCATGATCACCCTGTTAGAGTGTGCGCCACTGGCATAATGTCGCGAAAGATGGCAGCGGGAGTGACTCAGAGAGACATCGCGTTATATTCGCTCAAGAGGAAGTTAGCACGTCTGCCAGGAGACCTGCCACTCCCTCTAAGCTGAAATGATCGGCGGCGATGCTACCGAACTATCACCCCGCCGATTTGTAAACTTCGGGAAGAGGTGGATATGGAGCATGGTAGAGCGAAGATTTGCTTGAGATGATCAGCTACTAGTGCCAAATATGTTTCGATGCCATCTAGCCCCTCCATCGCCGACATAGAGGCCTGGATGACAGGGAAGTCGGTCGCGAATCTGGGACCGGGAGTACTTCGACGTCTCGCTCGGAGCTTAGGCGTGGATATGCGTGAGCTCAAGTAGCTTTCGGGGTGAGGACTCCCATCCACTCGAAACTTTCCCCACAAGGCCAACCTAATCTCTGCTGGCTATGCTGTTTAATTTCCCCTACGTTTGGCTATGGGTGACGTTACCTTTATATTTTGAACTCTCAACGGCGTACAAAGGTAGAGATCCCATCCCCATCTCCACATTATTCACATATCATACCGACGGTCAGTATGCTGYGGTTGAATTCAGTAATAGACATGTTGACTCAAGCGGCATCGCTACAGTCGAACTATCACATGCAACMAAGACCAAAACGTCGACCACAACTAAACCAACAGTCGCTTGCAGACCCACCCCTTGCACCTGTACAAGCGGGACGCACGAGACCCTGACGAGCTTCCCGGGGTGCACGTACTGCACCTGCGTACCCGATACATCGTTGACCACCACGACAACGACCACAGAGACAGAGACGACTCCAACCCTCGCCTGTCGTCGTCCAGTCCCCTGTACCTGCACGGAGGGAACCCATGAAACATACACAAGCTTTCCCGGCTGTACGTACTGCACTTGCGTGCCGGATGTTTCCTCGTCTTCGCGAATGGTGCCATAACGCTTCGAACATATTTGAGAAGAAAAGGAGAGGCCTGCCGGAAGAGCTGTTGGTTCTCAATCCTTATTTGATGATAGGGGTGGGCTCAAGGGCAGGGTTCCTGGATAAATGACGGTAAATCTCCTAGACGTGTGTGACAAAAATATATTATACTTCCAAGCATATTGACATCCAGAAAGGACAGGTTCTGAAGGTGAGGCAAATACTTGGGTGGGTACTCTTGTATTCGAAGACTTTTTTCACGATGTTTGACCGCATGACGAGCACAGAACCCCTACGTCCCACACGTCCTCCGAATGACAATACAAGCCCTCATCTCTCGTGGGACGAGTGCAGATAAACGTATATAAGAAGACGTATCTTCTACTACTGCGAAGGGACCTACTTGCATTTAAGGTTCCCTCGCTAACCGCGCTATGATTCCCGCAACAGCGACATTGTTCGTCCTCGGAGCTTTCATTCCATTTGTTGCTGCTCAAGCGATTCCCGCCAACTTGACAGCAAGCATCGTCACCTACAGCACGAACCAGTGTTGTGGAGGCTCCATCGGCTACAACCGTATCCGGCCAGGGCAGTGCGTCCAAACTGCAGGTCATCCTTCAATCTACGGAGCATCCATCACCGTCACAGGGCTCTGGAGCGATACACAGAACCTGGCCTACGGATACCTGACCGGATGGGCCGATAGTAGCTGCAGCGACAAGGTATACGAGATACGACACGAAGGGTGCCTGTCAATTTCACCAGAATCAAGGGCCAGGAGTTGGAGTTGGAAGGAAGAAGTCTATGCCCCTCCCCACTGGAGACGCAATCTCACGTCGTTTGACGAAGAGGGTCCGCAGAACGACGGTCGTGAGGTGACTGGGTCTGCCGAAAAATTGACACAAGCTAGCCGAGAGAATTGGAAGACGGCAGACTGGTTCGGCTACTTTGACGAGCGCTCAGGGAGGGAAAGGAGGATTGCAATTGACGAGGACCAAGATCTCGAAACCATCTTGGACTTAATTCAGAGGCGGGATTTTGCGAGTCTTGATGCATTGGAAGAATGTGAGTACACTCTTGACTGTCCGGCGATCCGCCCGTTGCTCATCGCGAGGGTCTTATTCATTCAGTCGGGCCACGTAGACGGTGAACAGCTGATGAGACACGGAAGCAGACGGCGGAGCCAAATGGATGCTGTGTCCTCATTGCAACTGGGTGGCGCAGTGCCTGGGTGGTAAAGACGCCGGGCGCGTAGCATACGTAGTCTTAATATCATTTACTGCCCGAGAGCAATCGACTGGAAAGATAGGTAGTGAGGAGCGAGATACCTCTTCTCCTGGTCATCATGAGTAACACTTTGCGACTCCGTTCAGCAGATACGCGATCTGTACTTGGGTGATAGGGATAGTTAGCTGAAGTCGGTTCGGGACCACGTCGCCACCAATTTCGCCTCGTCCGGGTGCCGTCATGGCGGCTTTCCCATGAGAATTGATTTCACACTATCTGATGGGAAAGGCTAAGTGCGAATCTCGTCAGCAACCATCATGGTTGCACAGCAAGTGAGGCGGCCGTCTCCAGAGTTGTCAGCGTTCAACAGTCCTTTCCCAACGATATGGTCGTGCGATATGAAGGTATGTTTCGGCTTCACTGCGGAATCTACAGCGTGCTCACGATCCTGGGCGGGGTGTGGAGCTCTCAGTCAATTCTCCCACCCGCTCGTCGGATTAGGAAGGTTTCGTATTGAATGCTGGTTGCAGGGTAGCTGTCACCACCAAATCCGGCATCTTTTATATTCAATATAAGACCCTCAGGAACATGCCGTGGTTCGAGGAGCGACCCAACCGACAAGGCGGGAATTCTTCTTCCCCCCCTCTTCCACCTCACGCCTCCACAGTCTCAAGTAACGGCCTGCGTGCCCTGGATCATTCAAGGCGTATCTAGGCGGTACTAAAGCGCCGATTGTTGCTCATTTGTTTTCCAATTGACATGTTCTGATCCACAGGTTCCTTCGAAGAAGTGTCATTGAACCATCGTTTTCACATCCATACGTTACTGGGATCCGCGAATCTGAAGTCAATTCGACATTGCTGGCTCGTGCTTTGAGAACTTGCCTCTGTTCCGCATTACCTCACAGTGAGTTTACTTTCCCTGCTGTCTTCTTTTCTCTTCTTCTTCCAGTTGCACGTCCTCGTTCTCGACCTGTTTCTTTTCGCGAATTCTGACACATTCAGTCGGACCTTTTGACCGTTAGGCCACCGTTTAGCCTCCCACGCTCCGCTTCCCATATTTCGGCGACATCCACCAACAGCGACACCGACGACGACCCTTCAGGTACACCTCTTGCGATGGCGACTAGCGACCCACTCGCCGTGTTCACCAGGCCACCCGTGAACGAGACTCCAGCCGAGCGCGATGCACGTGAGACTCGTGAGGCTGATGCCAAGAGGCGAAGCGAGGCGATTGACGAGGACATACGGAAGGAGAAGGCGAGGCTGAAAAGAGAGGAGAAAAACCTGGTCAAGGTGCTGTTGCTCGGGCAGTCGGAAAGCGGTGAGTCATTCTCCTATTCTCTTTCGCCGTCTCTCATCGTCGTCTCCGTACAGGGAAGTCTACGACCCTTAAGAGTCAGTTCCACTCACTCTAGATTATGCCGAGCCTGACGTTGCCTCAAGATTTCCGAATAAAGTACGCACAGGAAGAATGGAACGCAGAGCTTGCTGGCTGGAAATGCGTTGTCCAGCTTAACCTTCTCAAGTCGGTGATAACGATCCTCGATGCACTGAAAGCGGAACAGGACGGTGACCCTGTGGATGAAGCTTCTGGCGAGACTGAATTCCTTTTCGATTCAATATCAACTACAGGCTCCAACGCTATCATCACATCCCGCGGAACCTTCCATGGCAGGCGTCCCAGTGCCCCTGGCCCGAACCCTTTCGCGCCTGCAGCTCGAAGGGTTGGCTCGGCATCGAACCTTCAACACGACCATGCTCAGTCTACCGCAGAGCCAATGCCTGGACCTCCAGGCCTCGGCGATTCCGCTAGCCAAAGCGGAAGCCTTCTCACCGGAAAGCACCAACTCCTCAAGCTCCGACTGGCTCCCCTCCGGCGCGTCGAACTGGACCTACGTAAGCGGTTGGGTGCGGAAGAAGACCTGCCTAACGCTGCTTTGGATGGTTCCGGTGATTTGAACTATGGTCCCTTAGGAAATATCACGAATGGAGGTGAATCTTCTCCTCTCAAGCGTCGAGCAACAAAGGAGTTCTCGGTGCGGACAGTGAAGGATGCCTTGGAGGGGTCGCAACCACCATCCCCCATAGACCCGAAGAACGACCACCATCACTCGGCTCGACAGGATAAGGAAGGCGAAGCGACAGAAGTGATTGCTAGGTGTCAAGAGGATATCAAGAGCCTGTGGACGGACGAGACCGTCAAGTTGATTCTGAAGAAGAGGAGAATACGGCTGGAAGAATCAGCAGGGTTGTAAGCCTTCATCTTCCTTCTCCTCAGATCGCCTTTTTTCATCGATTCTGTTAGTTTCCTCGAGGATATTGACCGGATCGCTTCTCGCGACTACAAGCCGTCTGATAACGACGTTGTACGTGCACGTTTAAGAACACAAGGCGTCCAAGAATACCGGATAAAGCTTGAACAATCAGCGGGTCTGGCTGGGAGTATCATGAGCTTTGGTAACGAGTGGTGTCTCTACGACGTAGGAGGCTCGAGAACGGGAAGGAACGCATGGATACCGTACTTTGAAGGGATACATGCAATCATCTTTCGTAAGTCAATCAGTTCTCAAGCTTGATCCTTTCTCATCTTCCGATCCGAATCCTTTAGTTGCCCGTGAGTATCTTTGCGTACCCATTCCTGCACTACCCTTTTTGCTTATTAACCCCCATAGCCCTGTCATGCTTCGACGAACGCTTATTGGAAGACTCAAGGGTTAATCGACTTGAAGATTCATTCCTTCTCTGGCGCACCGTCTGCACCTCTCGCTTACTCCTCCGAGCTTCCCTCATCCTCTTTATGAACAAATGTGACCTTCTGAAACGCAAACTCAAGGCTCAGGTCAAAGTCAAGAACTACCTGCCTAGCTATGGAGACCGCCCAAATGACGCCGCGACAGTCGTTAAATGTAAGAAGCTTGCTTTGCTGCGTGGCCGCCCCACCTGACCAACTACGCATTCCAGACCTAAAGGATAAGTTCAAAGACATAGCTAAGGGACACCCCCCGTCTGGCCGGTCAGCATACTACTACGCGACCTCCGTTGTGGTAAGTTGGTCGTTTGAACGTGCCGCCTCTTCCCCTAATCCTGACACACTCATTTTGCGTTACCGTAGGATACCAAAACAACTGCCATAACTCTGACCGCAGGTTGGTCTCTCGTTCTGCGTCTCCTCGTTTCGTTATTGACTCCGATGGCAGTGAAAGATATCATCTTGCGCGAACATCTCAAAAATGCTGATTTTGTGTAGACTTGTTCGCTGCTGTCCGTATCTACTCTTTCGTGGTGCTACTTCAATTCCCGTGCATACTGTTTTTGCCCTCATCATCCCACCGAAGGGTCGAGCTGGAGATCGATACCTTCTTGTACTATATCTTTCACTGTTATTTTTATCTCTACTAGGACTTTGGGCGCAGTCCGACCGATGTTTAATCTCCATTGTCGTTATCATGAATCGTACTGTATGATCTAGCAAGAGTGCAGCCTTGAACATAATTGTAACCAGATGTCTCTTCGTACGCGTTCGGCCATGAATCAGGGGCATTCGCAAGGACTCTTGAGGCTTGTTGACGCCTCTGATCAAACATATCATGATGCTCATGAGCAGAGAAATCTTCATATCTCCCGATCATTCCACAATCAAGTGTTGAGCGAAGAATTTCATGATCACGGTCATTCTGACATTCATTCCGACATCCCTTGAATGATGCGATCTTGACAATCACATCAGACTATCATAGCGCCCACAAAAAGGAATAAAAAGAAAATGGAAGGCCACTAAAAGCCTTGTTTTCCTCCCATCACCACCTTTCCGTTTAATCATGAGTAAAGTCCAGATCCCTCCAGAGAAGCTCCAAGTGATGGTTTCTGCCCTGTCCATGGTCCGAGCGCAACAGGTGTGTATCATCGTTTGGCATGGGATCGTGCTTGGTGTCTCCTCAATGACAAGATTAATTAACACGGAGTACTTAGTACATTACCAGTTCGTGTGAAAACATTCCTCCCGGGACGTGCTAATAATCGGACACCTCTAGTCTGCTCGCGGACGATCTTTGTGAGCTACCGCCAATTCTCATGATCCGACTCGCTGAGAATGAATTCACTTCTCAGCTGTTTTACTATGTCGAGCACCTCGACGAAGAAGTTTTCAAGATTTGGAAGGCTGGATGGAAGTCGGGCAAAATTCTGTTTCTCGTCACGACGTATTCGCTCATTGCTCGATGCATCGTCGACGCCTTTGGTTAGTCTGCCCGGGTCCGTTAGATATAAATAACTGCTGATTTCTGGACCGTCGATAGCGAACCTTCCAAATGGTCTCAACATCACACCAAGGGTATGTGAGCCTTCAGATCTTCGGTTGGAAGTGACGAGTGATATAAGCCTCGGTTCAGATCTGCTGGAATTCGACCGTGGCCATCCAGGGTGAGACTCACTCGTCGAGCGCAGTTATTACGAGAACATACTCAATTTGGTTACACATGCGCAGTTCTCAACCTCCTGCACACTTACGGACCCACGGGTAAGCCTCGCGAGGTTCCTTCTTCTGACGAATCATAACGTATACAGGTTCCGTGTTGCTGTGTCTTCACGCTCTCCTGGGAGCGAAACGAAAATACTTCATAGGAATTGCCATCTTTTTTACGGTTCGTTGACTTGTGCACTTTACATCTCCGACCCAGTATGTTGACGGGCACTTAGGCATATGTTACATTCGCTCTAGTTCTTGTTCCGCTCTGGGTGGTTGGAGTAAAAGGTGGGGGAGAACCGAAGTGGGGATGCAAGCGAAAGTCTGACTGGCCTGAGAGCAGCTACTCCTGCGCCATTCCCTATCTCCAAAATCTCGCCATGTCGGTATGAGCAGACCCGACACCAGCTCAACACAATACTGACCTACGCCAACGTACTAAGAGAGGGAGGTGAGAATCAGCGCTTTGAACCAGTGTTTTTACCAACACTCACTCTGCATCGTTCTTGCAGCGCTTATGGGTTTGGGAGCGATAGCCGTGTTCTCAAGATATCGAAATCAGCACAACTCTTTACTCAGAGTCATTCAAAGAGATGGTGGTCTCTATCTCATAGCTGTCTTTTGTAGGTACATTTTCCGTTTCGATCGATGAAAATATCTCACCAACTCAACTTGAACACAAGTGCTTGGGCTGACGGCGGCACTACTCCGTACACCTGGCTTTCCGGTAAGGACATGTGCGCCGTTTTTATTCCAACCCAATCGATGGCTCACACTTTATGTCAGATCTACGACAAGTATTCTATCATCCAGGAGTGAGTTTGGGGTCGTAGACTCGACCAGTGAAACAAAAAACTGAAAAATACCCAAACTAGACTCCGAATTATCGCATATCCTATCCTCGCGAACAGACTCATGCTTAATCTGAGGGGGAGCAATGACTACGACACACGGACAGCTGTCTCTGTGATAATGTTCACCCCTGGGCCAGCCCCCTCAGGTGACTCCGACGACGAAAACAGTGATTCGGGTGTGGATGATGTACACCTAACGAGCCTGGCTACGGGGGTCCAAACCCGTTCTGCAGTACCGCGAGGCGCGGCGGCAGTCTAAATATCTCGACGTTAACAAGAGACGTTGCCTGCGCTGGCAGGCACATTCTGAACACCCGATATTATCTGGGAGGCAAGGCCAATCCGGACGCGAAACGGAGGTGGACTGTTAACCGCTCGACGAGTTTCCAGTGTGACAAGGTGATGTTCGCACTTGGCGCATGAAAAGACAGGAATGATCCCCGTTGTCCAGGATGAGGCCGAGCTTATACGTTTCGTTATTCTATCGTAGGAAGATATTGCTCACAAACTCGTCAAGCGGCCTTGCAGACTTTGGCCAGGCAAATCCTGGTAGATTACTTCCTATAGAATGTTCATTGATGGGGTACCTTCAGCCCAATGGGCATTCATTGACACCAGTGATATATTGGGCTAGCGGCGCTCTTGGACCTTATACAGGACACCAGTCCAGCTAGTCCAGTGCAGACACATAACGCACCTGTGATGGCGACCTCAGGTATTTAAGGAGACGTTTCAAACTTGATAACGACAAGATTCTCAAGCTCAACCCCTCGCGCAGCCATCTTGAAACCAGGCTCCGAGCAAAGTGGATGTCGATTCCACTCAATTAACATAAACTCGTGAAATATCTCGCAGATGGAATTCGGGAGGTCAACGTCGGGAATCTACCACCGCTGCAGGGTTAAATTTGACGGGATCCATGAAGGAAGAGTTTCCGGAGCCAGGGTAGATGAGTATCTGAGCGTACATATCTGGTCGGAGMCGACGTCTTGGTGGAGTAGGACGGTTCTCCGGTTTTTAATGATCGAGTGCATAGTCGGCATTTCCATCATCTCATGCTGTGGTGAGATGTTAACGCGGGAGATTGGGTTTGTCGTACCTGCGACCTGTGGAAATGCAACCTGGACTCTGAAAATCTAAGGAGGCGTCCTGATTCTCTCTATATCTGAAGCCAGGCCCTACAAGGACTATTTGGATACACCCATTGCCACGAAAATGCCGGGGTTAGGCTGGGGTTCTAACGATCAACTCCTCCCCTCGAGCGCCGAGATTAGTCAATGCATTATCGACTTAAACGAGCTCACGAACAATGACAATCGAACAACAGCAGCACACAACTAAGTTTTTGCACGAGGCACTTCCTGAACGGTATTTTAAATGGCTGCATCTGAGTGCTGGCTTTATACGTTGTGGCCAGGGTGGGCTGTGAATGGTCGTTGTTCAGAGACGCTTCCTGTGGCCAGATCTGAGCTTTTTGTGGTCAAGTGCAAAGTGCATAGAAAAGCAGGATGATGTCTACTTCGCAAAGGTCAACCCCGACGGCTCTCTCAACTCTAAGAATCTCTCGAAAAGTTCAAGCCAACAGCAATTATTGGAACTTTTCACCAAGCAAATGCTCCTCGAGCACTGCGTTTGAATAGCCTAGCGATGTCTACCCTCCACAGCAAAGGAATCTCCAAGCTTTCGGACTKCTCAACTCTCACCAGCACTCTCAAAARATTCGAATCCGAAGGTCGGCGTCAACTTGATCTGACCTCCGAAAAGCCCAGTCCCTATGGCATAGCTAGCCGCAGTGGGCTGTGGCAAGTGGGAACCACGCCATCCCCAGCTTCATAAAGTTCGATCATATGTGCAGGGACGGACCAGGTATGAGCGTGAGGTTCGTCTTACAGCATACCAGAAGCGGGGACTTGGATAGGGAGATGGAAGGAGCGTATGATCAAGTCTTCGCAAAAAAACCCGCAGGAAGTAAGATTCCTTTAGAAATTGTAGCACGTTTCTAGTACTTACTCTAGTCCACTCCATTCACTTCTTGGTATCCGAAGACCGCCCATAAAAAGCGGTAAACCTTTGACCCGTGTCGAACTCGCTTCTAAATTGGCGCGACATTTCTACAACGTGAGTACTGGAACTATTTTAATAGCCGCTCTTGAAGTCGGCTAGCTGTCCTCTTCTTTCCAATTTCTTTCTCAGGCGATCAGTATCGAATGGACCGCGCGTAAAATACACGGGAGAGATGAATGAATTGAGACTAGACTCTGGGTTTATTCAGCTCCAATATATCTTGTTCTGGTGGGTTTGCATCGCGCCCATGCCTCTGATCGTTCGTGGCGCGCGACTCGCTCGACTTAGGCCCGTCTGACGAGTCAACTATCTCTTCATACTTTCAACGCCTCTCTGGATCTGCTCTTACAATCCTTGAGAAGAGGATGGTGAAGCTGTGGTTGAGAATGGCCATATGTATGAGCCGCGATTATCGCAGTACCTGGGGCCGGTCTTTGCTTCTTTTGCCTACCAATAATATGCGCTTGCCATGAGTTCGAAGTCGTTTTTTGAACGCTTTGAAATACGTAAGTCCGCTGCGAACAGATTAATGCAAAGCGCAGCCTAACGATTGGCGACGGAGGGTGCTTGGATCAGAACAGACAGGCCTCATCTCCATAAAACCGTCAAGAATGAACGCCAAAAAGATGAACGAACGAAATGGGACAGAACAGAAGAACAGGTCGGGGGTATCCCATCCCTTACGGGCGAAGGCGCCCCAACAGCATCAACCTGAAGGCGAGCCATGTCTCCCCAATCACCTGGGAACACAGATCGCCACCCTTGTTCGGATGCGATATAGGCTATCGAGACGATGGCCTCGAGCCAGGGCCTCCATCTTCGAGCTGGTATGGGTAGGAGGCAAGGAAGGTCAATAGGGCAACACGTGGGAATGAGGCACCTCTTGGTGCGTCGGTCAGCCGAGGGTTGGGCCCCTCACCTGGAACGCTCAGCGACAAACAGGAGAATCCTCAACCTCCACAACTGGAACGAGGAACAGAATGCACACGAAGAAAAGGGCGGAGCCATGCAGCATAGAATCGGATTCTCGGGCAATGCGAGGTAGAAAGAAAGGCATAAAACATACATGCATGTCATAGCTCCAAGTAATGATTTTTGAGAAACGCTCGCCCTCCGTCGACCAGGAATACCCTCACTTCTAAGCCGAAGCCTTCGACAAGGCCTTCCTGACCCGGTCTCTCCTCTGCTTCTTGAGGACCAAGGTCTTGAAGCGATCAAAGTCGCTCAACGACCGTCTCTTCTCGGATGCCTCACGTTTCTGGGCCCACGCGGATTTGTTCCACTTGTCGACGAGCGCCTCCTTCTCAACGAGCTTCTTGACGACACCGGAGCCGGCAGCACGGGGGAGGCCAGTGAGCTTGAAGCTGGTGAGGGTGAGGTGCTTGAATGGGTAGCTTTGGCGGGGGACGGAGGTGGTGGGTCCGTCGACGATAGCCTGCAGATGAGGGAGGTCAGGGAGGTGGGGGAAAAGGATGAGGGGGATTGGGACGGACTCGGTTGTGGTCGATGATCTCAACAATGACGGCGATGTTTCCTGAGGAGGGGCCCTTTTTGAGAAGGACAACTGTGCATATAGTCGGTCAGACCTGGGAGAAATTCTGGGCAAAGCGAAAAACGCACCTCGGCCAACCTCGACGAATCGTGTAAAGTTTGAGTCCTGCAAAAAAGGCCTGGGTCAGCTGCTGTCCACGGTTCGAGCAGCATAATTGTGCAGAAGCGAGAGAGAATCCACAGGTCGTCCATCGTTATCGCTCCCTATCGTCATCCAACCTCATCCTCGCGCATCCATCCCAATCCACCTCCAATCTCTCTCCAAATCGACCAAAAACCCTTCGAATGAACAGCAAAAACGTGAAAGTGATGCTTACAGCCATCGTAGGTTCGTGGAGGGGTGCTTTTGAGCGTCGTCGGGGCGGTCGATGGGCTTGTGTACGCCTTCGTTGATCGGTGGCTGTGAGTTCCAGATGAGTTGTTTGTCCGAGCTTGAGGGGAAGGCTGTCGGCTTTACGCTGATGGTTCATCTAATCTTCGGCTTCGGCCACGGCTCTCTTGCCTTCCGTCCCGCTTGTGATCCGCAATTTGTGACAGTCAGTAAAGGCGTGTTGCAACGAAACCGACTATTCTCTGAGCCACTTTGAGGCACAGGCATTGGATATTTGCGTAATGAATTACTTTTAGGGTAATATAGAATCGAGCTCAAAGGTATTTGTTGGGCTGACTGACGTTTGTACTACTCTCGGGTATTAATGATAGATATCGACAGTGAGGGGTTCGAATCAGTACTTCATTCGTGTGTGGATAGTGAGTCTGCAGTCTCCTTCGAGTACACCTATCGGACCACTTAATCACGACGAGTTTCGAAGCTCGGAACATAATATTGTACGCAGCCCAAGTCGAAAATTTCACAATCTGTAAAAGCCGAAATAGTCTGCCTAAAACGCACGTTCTCCTTCAGCATCGATCTTTGCATGCATTCCTCCTCCAGCTTTTCGAACATCACCCTTGCCTTCACACCTAATCCCCCGAACTCCTCTTCTAGGCTTTCCTGGCGGAGCCCTGGGGAGCTTGATAGCTCAAAACGATTCATAGACCCCGTAAGTATGATGCTACTTTCTTCTCTACAGATAAAATCAATCAGTTCAACAGTATTCAAGACGGTCAAGGAAAGAGCTAATACTTTGATCACGCTGATTGTCGCCGCGACCCGAGGAGGGTCGTTTTCGCACGAATTCACGCAATTCGTGGATTGTAAACTTCGATTTATCGACCGGTAAACTTTGAAAACAGGGGCAAAGCAGCTCGATTGGATTGCTGCTCCCCAAGCTCTCCGGTAAAGCTGGCGACAAGGCGAGCAGAAGGCGGTCATCCCATCCCACAGTTGGTAGAAAGAGATCGCGGTTGTCCCACATTTCACATCCCTCAACATTTTCCAGGCACAGATACTCCACTTGGCATATGAGCCAGACAACCGATGAGAACGAATTGGGATGCTGAGGAACCCTCAATTCTGAGACGTGCTAAAGGGAAATGGCCGTCGACGTGTATCTGGGACCGCAGGAATTGATGCAAGGGATGCGTGTCGCCAAGGTCGGTTCGGCGTAGTTGCGTTCCTGAAAGCTGGTTAGTCAAATTCTAGGGTGACGGAAGCTTTAGGGCTTCAATCAATGTGCGTGAATTGAGCGTATGGATATCCGCAATAAAAAATGTCGTGAGGTGTTGAAGTTCATCCCGAGATGCCTCTCCATAGTCAATCTTGTGTGTCCACCAAGCTTTTTTAGATGGAATGTGCTGCGATCATCCGACAACACAATTGATAACTGGACAAGGTTTGAAGCGGCGGCTGCCTGACCAATGCATCCGCGGGCTTGGTATAATTCATCATTGAGACTTCCTGTAATTTGTCCCATTACAACCGGGGCATGTCGAAGATGGACGCCATGCACGACCTCACCCAATGAATCTTCTTCAACATAGGCAACCTCCAAAGGGCGATTCTCTCACGGGAAAGGTACTCTCCATTGCTACCCCCACGGTGAAATGAGACTTGCTCGAGGCTAGTAAGGTCTTCTGCGGAGATCTCGGAGAAGAAGCCCTCTAACACATTGTCTGGAACGTCGAGAATGAGTGCGGGATAAGTGGCCGAGGAGAACAAATGGAACTCGATGACGGTCCTCTGAGCTGAAGAAATAAGAGCAATTCAACCACTCCATGGGCCAATACAGTGACACCGTAAGTGGTTGTCCGGCAGAATTGCCAAGCCACCACTCGACGGACGTGGGCCTTGCCTCCATTATCGCCACCTGTCCGTCATCGCCATTCTGTTGCTCCAAAACAGAATATGAACGGAAGACCAGAGAGATGGCGTGGAGAGGGCCAGAGATCTCCACCGTTGACAAATGTGGGTTAGGACGATTGGGGTCTCGTTGGCGCCCATACTAGCTGGGAGACAGCTAGTTGGAAGAGTGTGGAAGAAGACCTTCACCAGCAACTCGTCTGGGAGTTGTCGAATTGAGTGGCAAAGGCTGCGATGTGCATCGATCTCGGCCTTGAGCTGGCTTTCCCTCGCGAGTAGCTCCCAGAGTACACGCTGGACCTGGAGAACCTGGGTGTCAAGTGCAGCAAGTGTGGCCATAGGTTCGCGGAGGTAAGACCTTATGAAGGAAATCTCGTCAGATGAGGGTGTATAGTTGGTACTTTCAATCGGGACAATAAGGAATCTAGGTTCCGAGGATAAGATTGATATGAAGTTCACCCGGAGGTATTCGCTCGCTCTAACAACGTTCAGTAAGAACAATAGTGACGTCCGCATCAATGATAGGTTCGTCAAGAGGCGGAGCACCCAGCGGATCTCGAAATTGAGCGCTGACATTCCATCATCATTCGCTTATTGTGCTATTGTTAATCTGGAACTATCATGACTTCCACCATTGGCGAGGTCGCAGCGCTAACACTACCGTTCTCCCATATCAGCGACAGCCATTTCAGATCTACGCTACAAACGATACAATGTAACCATAGCCGCGAATGGAAGCGTCCTAACCTGGCTGGATACCACCCAACGTCCCGTCAATACCGCGCAAGTAAGATGGATGTTCATGCAATATCCTCCAATACCCCCGTCTGACCTGCAGTTATTCAAAGGAAACTATCTTCGAGGTCAGATTATGAAGGCAATTAGGCTGGAAGCGCTTCGTCACCGTCATGGAGGACCGTCGAAGATCGAATTGAAGGCGTTGTCGGAATTACCAGTGGAGATTTGTCTTGAGGTGTGACCACCGGCTCAGTAGTTTGCTCCTTGATTCGATTGTGACTTACCATTCGAGTAGGTACTCAGTTATTTGCATCCCCTGGATCTTTATCACCTGTCGTTGTCATCGAAGTGGATGCGTCAGCTACTTCAAAGTCCTATCTCCATCTTGGCATGGAGAGAGGCTTATGAAAGACAGGAAGGTGACCTCCCAGCTCCTCCGCAAGATCTAGCACTGGGATCAGCTTGGGCAGCGTTTCTGTTCGGTCCTTCAATATGTCAGGTAAATTCTTTTCAACAACATTCCTCCGACCGCCTGATTGAAAAATCGGTTGAACTGTAGCGGTGTGGAGGAGATTGGGCCGATCTCTATGTTTCCATTCGACGAAAACTTTGTCAAGCATGCGTAAGTGCTCCGATTCCAAGCGACAGTATCTGACCAGTTCGCCAACCTCTGGCCTTCGGCAGGCCAGGAAAGATACGGTTACATTGGAAACGATATCCGCATTACTCGGCAGCTACAAGGATCGATTGTTGCCCCGATCAGACACTACTATTACCGCCGTCATAGTATCTACATATCTTTTTGAAATTCTAGCTCTTTCCCGTGCCGCAAACCCTATCTGTAAGGAGTTTTCTTGCTTCTCAGCTGATGTATCCGGAGCTCATGCATATGATGCCCACAGCTCTGAATCTGCGCCGATCCAATTTTCAAAGACCCGGGGTCTGGTTCAAGCGGGATGTAATTCGAGCTATTGAGTTGTTCTGCCAGCCTGCCACCGCAGCGACTGAAACGGGTCTCGTTACCACCAGGGGGTGGGCCTTACAATGCACTTCGGTGAGTCTCGTTTACGCACACTACGATGTCGATGGTCATATTTCTTGCAACAGCATGCAGAGAAAGTCAGGAATTGGTTCCTTCGACAGAGATCCCAGCGTCGTGCGGAAGAGAGACGTCTGTATAACAATTTGTAAGTCAACTGAACCTTTTGGGCATTCTCTCCGCCTCGCTGACTCTGAAAGTTAGCCTCCCGCGACATTTTCTCAAGTTAGGGTATACACAAAACGATTTGGAACAGAATCCTCAAGCTACGTCCAGATACTTCCGTCCAATCAGCCTGCGAGGACTGTCCAGAAAAGGTGAATCATAGTGTGATACTCCCCGCTATGGCCCAATCTAACTCCGTTTCAAGACCTTCTGTTCCACTTCGCAGCTTGCGAGTCCTATTTCTGGAGGAGAAGGCTTGCGAGGGATTTGGTAGAGCGCCAGCTCTCATTCACCGCTGTGTATCGCGAATTCAACTTAACACGTTTCCCGGCGTCGAGGAGGGGTCACGTCCCAAACTCAGCTCTTCTCATCGATTCTACTCCTTATTTCAAGGCCTTGTTCGACGAATCTAGGTTCAGGAATCCGCGATACGGACCCTGCGATCTTCCAAAACCCGATATCCTCGACGCATTGCCCTCAGCCATCTCGAACTGGCACACTAAATCTCGCGCCGAAATCGTATCGCAAATTCCAGGCCCGACCCTGGCCAATCTTGGTCGACACGTCGACGAGGTTCTGAACCTTGCTATTTGTGTCTTCTCCTGTCGTCTTTGCCTCGAGAGGTGTCGGTCAATGGGCTCGGCACTGTGCGGGTGGGACTCCGCAATCTTGCCACACCGATGCGTTTGCGTCAAGGCATACGCCGAAAGAACAATGAAATGGTCGGAGATAGGGCACACTGCCGCCTTAGCGATACTGAAGAGCTTAAATCTGGACCCGATGACAACTACACCAAACGATCTTGACGTGCTCAATGCCCGATTCTTCTGTGCCAGCGATACTGCGAAACCTTTCCCCTCTTGGAGCGGCAGGGAGGGTCTCTATCTAAAAGCTTTGACGTGGAGGGAATGTGTATGTTCTCGCCCTCTCAGCGTAAACCCTGTTCTTCACTGATTGACTCCGTTTGTAAGATCGCACATGCCGTCTTGGGTGCTACGGAATGTGGTACAGGTCCTCCACTTTTTTGGCTCCTAACGCCCGACGCGACCCGGCTTGTTCACTTTCGCGAGCACGAGTGGCCTCGATTCAACGATTTGATTTGGGGATGCGCACACTGCGACGAGCATTTGAGCGAGGCAATGCCTTACCAGACAGTTCTACGACATCTTGAAGATAGGTACGTCGTATGGGCCATAATTTGTATTTCCGATCTTAACTGAATTCGACTCGGCACCCGTACCACGACTCAATTCTATAGACATGGAATTACACTTCCACCGCCCCAGAAGCAGCCTATTCCGTACCCTTGCAGCGAGCATATCGTTCACTTCCCTCAGGTCATGTATACGGATGGTCCACGGAATCCCTTTCAATATCAGATCGATCCTCCGCTCAACCGATGTCTCATTTGCCCGGAAGACGAAAACGACACTGCTTGCACTCGATCCAGCTTCCTTGTGGACGCTCTTGAACAGCATTTATCCCAAGTGTGAGTTTTTGATTTATCACTACACCCGTTTTCACTCAAATTAACGACCTGAACTAGCCATGGTGTGCCTGGAGGTTTGTATTTGGAGAAGAACTTGATACATTGGGAAAAAACCAAGGCTTTTTACGACTGAATGTAAGCTTCGTTAGATATCATGTTTTTCCAGTATGCTGCAGCACCTTCTTTTTACCGAGAGAAGCATCCCAGGCTTGAAAGCGGGTGAGCCGGCCTAATGTCAGATAACCGTTGCGCCGCGAGTCTGCTATCCTCGAAAAACTTATATATGGACCCGGGAAAAGCTTCTAGGCCACAATTCTGGATTGAGTTTCGAGAAGAGAAAAAGAACGAGCAACTCACCGGAAGTCTCTCCTGGTATGTAGTGAGTTTAAAACTACTATACCAAATACTCTGATGCCTGCCATTATGCTCATTGATCAACTTTCACGCACCTGCTAGCGCTGTAAAGTTGAAATGCGGGAAAGAATATACTCAAACGGCGATAAATTTACAAAAAAACTGGCGGCCGTAAGTGAGAACCGGAATACAGGAGCGCCTTGCAGTGTGAGCTGAGTACTTTGTACAGGACTAATGCTCTCCCTTGTCTCCTTCGCCTCGACAACTTTCAACGTCTTTTTGGCCTCCCGTGTGACGGTCCCGAACACTACGAGTTCCTCTAGCGCAATCACTGAGATCCTCGTTGAATGTATCCGAACTTGAATTCGAAGTGTTCGACTGAGCAAATAAGAGCTCGGACACGACCGTCTTGATTCGAAAGTCATGAACCGACTTCATATTCAACAAGATTCTGTTGGCGATGACAGGATACGCAACCATTCGGAGGCTGTGATTACCCAATCATAAGTTCCAAAGTATGAAATGGCAAGGAAAGGCCCTTCGCCACTGACCCGGACACTATGTTATAGTTGTCGGAGACCTAGATGTAGAAGTGGTTGGTGCCCAACAGTTTGTGAGAGCTGCAGAGGGAAAGCTTACAGGTGTTCCTGGAGTACGGAATATCGCGTGGAGGATTCCGAGTACTGCGAGTCATACAGTCCGTGCAAGAATGATCAACATGTCGCAGATTCAAGATACAAGCAGTGAGCGCTGACCCATAATGGCACCATAGTAGAGTCCAAGGTCTCGGCGAATAACCTTGATCAAAGAGTTGTTCTGGTGGCGGTATCGTATATACATTGCTGCTGCGGCAAGGATTGTCATTGCTAAGATGGGTGGTAAGGCGTCAAGTAGGAGCAATAGTCGCCACAGACGTGAACTCACCGAGTTCTCTCGCCAGAATGGTATAAGCGCTAACTGCCATCAAGTACTTCTTCTCGTTTTGCCCCATGCAGGGACATAGCTGAGGCATGTCTGATTCAAACCCTGAATGAAGATTAAACAAATATACAGTCTTGCAGATGATGCAAAGCCACCGCGTCCAACTGAGACGATAGATTACGCACACCTAAAACTAGTTGAATAGAGGGCCAGAATGACGAAGCTGGCGATTGCAAGGGTCTAGACTCTCTGAGAACCGGGTGAATAGGGGGGGTATCGATGCACACGTACAAAATACGCAGTTGCGAGAATCCAGAGATGTAATAGCTTCGAGCCAATAAGCGCATAGAGGCATAGAAGAATAGATGCTGGAGAGAGATTTGTCAGCGCGTTTGACAGGCGACAAGTCCTTATATTTACCGGTGGCTGAATAGACGCGTATTCCACCCATGACTGTCTCAGTATTAAGTTACCATCATTGGTTCCCCAGCTGGAAGGAGGACGCACCCTGGCCAGTTGTGTAGAGAATATTGCACATCTGAGAACGAGGTTAGAGGCTTCGTTTGGGAAATTGAGATATGATGTCGCACTCACCCTGCCAGTAATGCGTACCCCTGTAGGAAACCAAGCTAAGACACGGCGAATGAGAGAGAGAACAGGAATGGAATGCGATATCACTGACGGAGTATATCGAACGGTATTTGAAGAGGAACAGAGTATCGAATTACAAGGAAGAGGATTGATCCTGTTTTCCACTTTTCCTTCCAGATGATCGATACCTGAAGGGAAAAGGGTGAGTGACGGGAGAAAATTGATCTAGGCATCCAACCGCACTTCCGACTCCAATGTCGAGACATGCTCCAGAATCTGCGAGCAGGACAGTGAGGTCAAACAACGGATACCACGGGCCATACATCGACACGTACAAGTAATGTGACAGCGCAGACTGAATCAGCAATTTAGTATCCGAACCTAGTGGACGGTGTGAACTGACCGAAGACGTACTGCAACACGGGCTCGTTGATTGTTAGTCCCAGAGTACCAGTGTAGCGACCGGCTTACATTGCTGCCAATCTCGTACCACACCCACGAGAAATCATCTTGACCATCTCCACTGGACATCTGAGTGCTGATCTGATGTTTCAGAGCGTTATCCTGGGCCCCTGAAAGGGACGGCCCTCATACTTAACCAGATTGTCGCAGTCTATCCATCACCGGCAGCTACACAGTTATTGCTAAGCATCATCATCTTCTGTGCCAGATTGGGCGAACAGTAGCCGAACGTCACGGAAAACGGGTGTGCATGTCGACCAGTTCGTTCAAAATGACGGTTTATATGTGGCGTTGGCTCAGGCTGTCCTGGTGGAGACTGTCATGTGGCGGGGGCTAGCCGAATTGAGATATTTCGGTGGCAGCGAGGAGGAGAGTTTCTCTAAGACCAACTGATTCCCGTAAAGTGGAGGCAGAGGGGATCGGGAGATAAATCAGACGTCCAGGAGACAGTATCAACTCACGGTCGAGGAATGCTAGGCCTGCCGTGCAGGAAACACGCGATGTTGATGAGACAGAAGTGCCACCAAAAATTATTTTCAAGGAGTTGATCGACACGGATGTTGCATGAGTTCGTAGCGTCAGTCTTAGCTAGAGAGCAAGTGGTGGGGCTCGTGTAGAGATAGAGGCTGGCCCTTGTTGGGCCCTGGTGCCACAATTCGGTGTCGGCCGATGAGATGTGAGAACCGGGCGTTCCTCATTGTGCCGTCTACCTACCTACCTATATGATATGATGTTTACTTCTCCTTGGATGCGTGAGAACCAAATCCGGCTCAAATCCGGAATCTAGAGTTCTATCTTTTGGCGGGGCAAAGATATCTCTACTTCACATATAGTTTCGGCTCTCAGTAGCAAACAGGAGGAAGACAAGGACACCTCTTCGCACGATAACGGAGCGACAT
>SDEE01000347.1:0-50381 GCA_004126415.1 Candolleomyces aberdarensis
GACGACGACAAGTGGGCTGAAGAACAAACGGGACCAAAGCATAGAAGATCATGAAAACAAACACTACCGACAACGGTAATGGGAATAGGTTCGCTCACGCCGTATTGCGAAGGACAGTAAGACAATAAGGCGAAGAGTGTACAGAAGACGGAATGCGAATGAATAGAGAAACAAGAATGAAACGACACTCACTGTGGTTATACACCTGAAGGACGTCGCCTGGTTCGTCTGCGAGGCAAAGTCTAATCACTATCAGCCGCCTTGTTGATATCCGATTCCCAGTATTTCCAGAGCATTGCTTGAATGGCACCTATTATCATCGTGGAGGCTGTCAGTAATCGAGTTTTCACATGTGTGAAGGGATCGAGACATCAATATAAACGAAATAGCAAGGGGGCCTATGAGGGAGAACGGGGAAGGGAGCCAAAAAGCGCGGACGGAACACACGAACAGACAAACGACGTGGAACAGCCGAGTAAAACGAAAAGATAAAATGAGGACGCAAGGAGATGGACGCTATGTAAACGGATGAATGAGCGGGAGAAAACTATCGGGTGTAAGAAAACGAAAACAGTATAGATTTACGAGGTATCAATGAGAGGAACCGGGGAGGAAGGGCGATTGACGACTGCCCACCTCAAGCACAGACAATCTGTGTACGTCGGAAGGCGATCAACTCGAAGTGGAGCTGATACAAGGCAAATCAACTTCGGAAGAAGGGAGGATGAGGCAGAGCGAGGCGAGACAAGGTGGGGTCGAGGTAGATGGAACCTCAATAGAGGCTTGTCTCAATGAGATTCATGCTGCACAAGGTCAAGGACTCGTTAGCATACAGCGCTCATTGAAGTCAGATAGAAAATGAGGAGTACAGAACGCAAATCGGTGAGGTCTCATGCCCGACTCTCACTCCAATTGGCAGATAACTGAAATTCGGAATAGGCAATGAAGAAACGGTATAGAGGAGGGAAGTCGAGGCAGGAGACGGTTCTACTGAGCCAATGTAGACGGACTAGTAAAAAGGACGAAGAACAAGGAGACAAAGTGAAGCGGAAACTGCGAAGGAAGAACCGACTCACTGATTGCTCCATCGTGGACCCCACCTCCAATGGCCAGTCCATCCAAGTCATTCTGGCAGTAACGGAGAGCCCGTCCATGGGAGACTATCTGCTGAAATCACTTGTTAGTCGGCATCTCAAGCTGGAGGAGCTAGATGGAGAGCAGAACCTGAAATTTAAGGAAACATCACGGGTAGGCTGAACGAGGAGGCAGGAAAAGAGTAGTTGAGTGAGAGGGAGGAGAGAAAGGCGCAGGAGAATCAGAATCCAGAGAGAGCGTAAGGACAGAAAGTCAATATCACGCCGAGTCCAAGTTAAAGACTGCTCAAACAATTGTCTGCATGTTTGGCCACTAATAGGCTCACAGATGGCGGATGGCATCTGGTAGCGCTCGAGATTTTCTTCTGCTAGGGCGTATGAGTGAGCCGCGCCGACGGATAGGAGAGAAGAGTGGATTTGGGTGCCGTTTGGATGGGGTGAGGGTAGCAAAGAGGAACGAAGATGAAAGGAAACGTACCCTGTTGTCAAGTAGAACTTTGTACACCACCGGCCGGACTTCACCAGCTCTGAATCCGGGGACCCGTTCTGGTGGATAACCTTCCTGTCACCGTCGTAGCCTTGGCCGATCCTCCGGAGCCTTTGAATTCAAGTAAGATTAGCATCACGTTAGCGTTCATGAGAGGTTTTCGACACCAAAGTCCGTCATTTGCCATGAACGACGGCTCCAAACGGAACGCAGGAACGAGGAAAATATGAAAAGGGACTCACCCCGCGGCGAAATCTTCCATTCTCGTATGAATTCATCTCTACATCAATCCCTCGTCTGAGAGTGCTCCTGCAGCAAGTGATGCTGTCGATACGCATTCACCCAACTCTGTCTTTCGTGGTTACCTTTTGCGCAGGATAGACGGGTATTGGCTAGGCATCCAAGTAGGTATCTGAGGGGTAACCCAGCATGCGGTATGAAAAAGGCTGAACGAAGGCACTGTCGATACGGTGAAAGCGGGGGCGACAGGAAACAGGCAACGGAAAAGGTACAGGGAGGGTGGAGGAAGCTTGGGTCGCGGTCCGTGCGCCCCATCAACCGCTTCCCTTTTCGAGCGAGCCCGTTTCCCCGATCAGGCTTTCCTCCCGCGTCGCCTTGTGCAGTCGTCTTTTGTGAACAGCTTGCCTTTGGCGCCATACCGACCGACCGCCTTTCATGGACCCACGGCTAACGAACTTTCCCTCGACAGGCTCTGGAAAGTTGGGCAAGAGCACAATTGTCAGGCAGATGACGATCATCTACAAGAACGGCTTTTCAGAAGCAGAACTGGCAGAATGTCGACCGGTGATCTACAAGAATGTATCGGATTCGGCGCCGCAGGTGGTGCTGTATATGAGAAAGACGGGCATCGAGTGTGTCGAGTATTCGAACAGGGTGCGTTTCCGCTCCTCCAACCACCTTTCAATTGTTTCCGCATCCCTACGCCACACTCCTTTCATCATCGGCGCCCGGTCTCTTACACCACTCCCCCACAGGCTCTCGCAGAAAAGATCCTCGACTACCGACTAGACATGGAAGCCGGCAGTGGTCCTTACTTCTCCCCCGAAATTGCAGAAGCTATCCACCAGCTATGGAAAGACCCGATCATACCCAAGATTATGGACGAGCACGAGTGACTTCCATCTTATGGATTCGGCGGGATGGTGAGCTGCCTTCCGGCTTCTCTGAGAAACGACGACTAACGAATGCCGATATAGCTTTTTCGGAGAAGTGCTACGGATGGGCCAGCCGGACTACCTGCCTGACGTCACGGACATACTGAGGGCGCGACAGAAGTCAGTGGGGATCACAGAAACGAGGTCCACCATGGGCCAGCTATCGTGAGTTTCTTTCCATTCGCTTCTCCTTCACCTTCCTTTCTATCGCTCCTTTCGCTCCTTTTCACCTTCTACCGGAACAACGAGCTAACGAATCTTTGACTCTGCCGCGCTCATCTCGATTTGCCTCAATGTCGACTGCACGTGGCCAAAGTCGACCGGACCGTCTCTCGCCTGCCCCCGAACGAACGAAACAAAACTAAACAGAATACACATATTCGACGTGGGCGGTCAACAATCAGAACGCAAGAAGTGGATTCACTGCTTTGAGAGTGTAACGTCGATCATCTTTTGCACGGCCCTGAGCGAGTATGATCAAGTGCTTCTGGAGCAAATGACACAGGTGAGTCGAAGTTCCATTCTGTTGTTTCTCTGCCTTCGTTCTTTTGTTGTGTACGAGTTGACGGGTCTACGACTCTCGCTCTGATTTTCTCTGCTATCTTTCCACTTGCTCTTTCTCTTGCTGACGTTCTTCGTATAGAACCGGATGGCGGAATCACTAGTACTCTTCGAATAGGTCATCAACTCGAGGTGGTTCCTTTGCACGTCAATCATCTTGTTCTTGAATAAGATTGATGTGTTAAAGAACAAGTTGCCGAGGGTACGTTCCCATTCATGCTTTTCGCGACATCGAACCGTCCCCATTGCTCCCTCGTGTTCCAACACTCGTTCTCAGTAGCTAACACGATGTGCTCATAACAGGTGGCGTTGGAGCGGTATTTCCCCGAGTACACACGGGTGGACCGGACATCAACAAGGCGGCCAAGTATATTCTGTTTAAGTTTATGCAGGCGAACCGGGCGAGATTGAGCGTGTATCCTCAGTAAGTTTCATACCTGTCTTGATCCTCCTTCTTCCTACCCTCTCGACTATCCGCGCCTCTTCTCCCTACCGTTATTGATGTTCTCTGGCATCGAATTCATAGAATTGCCAACTGATGGCGTTATCGCGGATTTTATTTAACAGTTTGACGCAAGCGACAGATACAACGAATATTCGGCTAGTATTCGCAGCGGTCAAGGAGACGATTCTGCAAAATGCCTTGAAGGATAGCGGGATCCTATGATCACACTTGGCCAGGGTCTTCCACCTCCGCAAC
Organism: Candolleomyces aberdarensis; assembly: GCA_004126415.1. Classification (NCBI taxonomy): domain Eukaryota; kingdom Fungi; phylum Basidiomycota; class Agaricomycetes; order Agaricales; family Psathyrellaceae; genus Candolleomyces; species Candolleomyces aberdarensis. Next base: position 4,018 of record SDEE01000347.1, read on the forward strand.
TTCGTTATCCCATTCACATCCTTCCCCTACAACCTATATCATCCGTCGAAAATCATCCTCCCTCCTGAAGACCTAGAACCCGACGTCATCCCTCAAGCTGCCCACCATTCAGCTTCATCCCGCCATCCTCTCCCGATGCCTTACCCCAACCCAGGCCTCTTCACCACCTTCATCCATTACGGATCTCCCTTGATCGGACTCTTGACCCCTCCTCGCCACGTTCCCGGTTCGTTATCTGGAAAAACGATATCCGGTACCATCTTTCCTGTATGCGTTTCTGTCTTTGGCTTCATTGTCGCTTTCGTTTTGTGTTCATTGCATCTACCGGTTCATCTATCATTTCTATCTTTTGACAACACTGTTTATGCCCTTAGTTCTACCTTCTATTTTCGTACATATCTACTCCTTTAACACTTTTTCTTTCTTTTGTATGTTCTCGGCTTCACCATTCTTCCACCTTGGACCGAGCGCCGTCACGCGAGCCAATAAAAGAATGAAATTTAAAAAACATACTTTAGCTTGGATAGCGGTTGATGCGCGTTGCAGGTCTTGTCGCACCGTTTTGTAAGTTTTTTTAGTGAATTGAACAGTGCAGGCAGGGCCGTCATCTAGCACGTCATAATCCAATTCTTCTTCCAGCCAAAGTCGGATGCGACGGTCGGAACATTCCGCCGCCAGTGCCAGTTGTTTGGCACACTCGGTGAGGAGATCTGAATACCCATTCAATGGCTGGGGCTCCATCAGGATGAGGGTGTAGAAGGATATAGAGCATAAGAAGGCGTGGTAAGGCAGTTGATTGACAAGCAGAGGTTGTCGAGCTTCGAACTGCTCAATTTCCCCGATGAGGTCGCAGGCGTCTGACAGAGCGAATGATCGGCAATGGGCATCAAAATAGCCCTGGCTATAGTTATAGGCCCTCCCATTGCTCCTTTCAAGGATGGAGGAGAAGCAATGGTAGGAGAGGTGGAGATGGAATGAGGGCGGTACAAAGAAAATCCTTGATCGGCTCTGGGTGGTGAGAAAATCACGAAGGGACGTAGGGCATAGCGTGACGAAACCAGTCAGGGCTCAACAAGATGTAAGCTGAATGTTCCTTCGAACTCCCGACCGACAACCCACCACCAGCGACTAGTACGACTGGCAAGCGTCGTCGTCGCCTCTTCCCGTTCTCCCTTCGGCGGCCGGCTGTCGTCACCTCACAGTCCGTCGTGCCCTCCGAAGGGTTATCGAGCCCACGAAACCTACCCCCGTGGCTCGTTCAATTGCTCTCGATCCCACTCACCCCGTGCGGCTGCTGATTGGAACGCCGAGGTAGGCTGTGGCATGATTGCGGTCGCGACGAGGGTGGTCTGGGATTGATGACGTGGGCGATGGTCATCGTCGTGGTCGAGCCAACGATGGGTGTTGGTGGGAGGTCCTAGACCGCGCGTCGTCTGGGTCGGGTTTACTTCGGAAGGGCACGTAGGGCTGTTGTATGGCGGAGCAGACTGTGCGGGTGGGCTGGTTCGTTGCTGTCGCCTGCGCCATCGCGCCCTTGCCCTCTTTCTTTCGTTTCTCTCTTTCTTCTAAGTTGAGCTGGTCCTTTCTTGTTCCACTGAGTTCCGTTCGCTGCTGGTTCTTTTACTTTTTCTCTTCTTCTCCACTTCGAGTAGCTAGCTAGTTAACCTGGCTTGATCGTTTTACTTACTGACTCTATCATCATCATTGAAAGTATGTACTTGATATAATATCTCTTTCCTTTACTCTCATTCTGTCTCTCCGCTCTCCTCTCTCGTCTCGTCTCGTCTACGTCTACTGCTCTCTCATTCTCGCGTCGTCGACATCATCGAACACGTCTATCTTCATTCCATCTACTTCTTTATCTCTCCATCTACTATCGGCCGTCTCTACTCACCCTTGTTGTCTTCATCTCATCTCGTCTTTCGTGGTCTCTGTTAATATAGTGTGAATGAATAAATGAAGGAATCTTATTTCCTCGGACTTGTGTGAGTTGAGGTTGGCTCGTTCGAGGTATTCGAGCGTCAACGCATGGGAGAGATCATGCGCATTGAATTTCTTGGTACGCTTGGACGGCTATACCGTGTCTCGGAGGCCGGAGTCGGGAGTACGATTCATGGAGCGCTGATAAGAAGTACATCCTGATCAATTCTATTTTACAGTCGAGCGTATGCTAAATACCTAAATACATCCCGGTAGAGTAAAGTGGCCATAGATCGAAGCTTTGTGCGGAAAGTACTACTCTTCGTCACTATCAATACTGGAGGTGAGATATTATGAGTCGCGCTCGTAGTCGCTTTCAGATTCCGGTTTGTCAATCCAGAAAATGCGATTGAATGGATTGTCTTCCGACTCCAGGATCGGATTCTTCTCGCGCACCATAACCTTGTAGATATGTTTCAGCAGGTTGTACTTGGTTGCCTTCTCCGAATCCTCCAACCTTTCATAGAGCACATCAATGATCTCCCTACATAGGTCAATTCCGTTGGGTCCAGGAGTCCCCAATGCTCGAACGACCTTGTGCTCCCTCCAACCGGGCTGCAAAGTCACCTCATCCAAGTACGAGGCACAGTCCCGTGCCAGATATTTCACCGCATCCTTTGATAAGGCGAGGGGCGTGGTTGCTTGGAGCACAAATGTGAATGCAGTATCAAGAGATGATTGTGTATGGGAGGTGACTTTTTGGGCGATGGAAAGAGTGTCCGGACACCCGTCCAATTCCATGGATTCGACGAAGAACTCGGATGGTTTCCCAGCTTCGAACAGAGGATATAAAGGTGAATAATCAAAATATAGGTCTGGGATTCTGCAGTATGTTTGGATAATGCAGGCCGTGAGGTCAAGTGCGATTACCTTGTTCATCGGGTCGGAATACGTTGTTTTGGACTTCAAGAAATTCTCCTTGCCCCAGCCCCAAAGCTCGCACCAGTTGTACAAGGCGAATACACCGTCGCCTTCCAGCTTGCTGCCAATCGTGTCTGTGGTGATGGAGGTCATGCGATCGAGCATAGTTGAAAGCAGCCGTGCCTCTGCCCTGTCGGCGTCCACAGCAAATTCAAAAGAGAGATGCGGACTCTCCAGGAACTCTCTGAAAGACGAGTGGATGAACAGCCCGTCAATATAGCTGCTTTTGTTGCCTTTCCCAGCCCAAAGAACTGCATGCAAGGGTCGGAGGGCCTTGACTCCACTGCCAGGAGGTCGCCTTGATAGGCGGTCGAAGAGGCCAAGGGCCGCAATATGTGTACTGTCCTCAAACCATAAATATCCGGACGCTATCACGTCCCCGAGAACCTCCATCATAAGGGACCGATTCCTTTCTGGACAGGATCGCATGATCTGCCTGTAGAGCTCGTGAAGGGAGGATAATGGCGTGGAATGTGATATATCTGGTCTGTGGGCGGAGGCATTCTTGATGATATCCTTGAGTAGCTGTCGAGGATCGCTATATTCATCGTCGATGTGACGAATAACGGTGGCAGCGTAAACCATGTGACCTTCGCTCTTACGAACCAACGCCTCCTCTTCTGGCCACTCTTCATCAACTCTTTCAAGGCCGAACGATTCTGCAATCCGGGAAAGCTCCGCCCTCACGAACCGTTTGACATCGTTTATGTGGTCCCCAACTTCGTAAAGATCGACAGGCTCAACTACGTCGCGGAACAGTCCCGACTCCAAGTGGCGCTTGATCCATTCCTCAGGCCTGCTGAAGATGAGGAATGAAAGGGGGAGATGATGTGATTGGAGGCGATGGATGAGATCAAGGACTCGAATTTGAACGTCTTCTTGGTCTTCGGCGTACTTCTTTTTCACGAGAGACTCGTGGCCCGAGTTGATACACTCGTCGATCCCGTCAACGATAACGAGCCGATTAGGCATAGTGTCAAGGTTGGGGAGGGATTTGAACGGCTTGACAATGAGTTCGATGAGTTGTTTTTTTAGAGCGCCATCTTCATGATGCCCGGCTTCGACTTGATCGCAACTTCAAGGCCAGGACAAAGTTCCGGGATGGATTGAGCAAGCTGGTAAGCGAGGGTGATAATGAATCGGGCGGGAGAGTTGCGCTCTGCTGAGCTCCTCCAGAAGAAGAATGTTGCTCCAACCGGGCTGTCGAAATCAAGTTCCATCGCATCCAGCCTCTCCTTGACGGTCCCAGCGACTGCGGTCTTCCCATATCCCAAAGGCGCATGCACCCACATAATCTTCTTCTGTCCATGCTTATCCAAGTACCAGCCTATAACCCGACCAATGACAACGTCGCGAGTACCAGGGTGGCATAATGGAGGGGGGCACCGTTCCTCCGATTCATGCATGGCTCCCATGGCGGCATGTTGATACAGAAACTGGAGACCTGAGAGCAAACAGCTTTGTTAATAGAAACCACATAAAGCACCTCAAACTCGGCTTACTGTCAAGTGCGGAACCTCTAATATTGTTGTGAACGCCGCCATATATATCGCCGTTGATAATAGGAGCATGGCTAAATTGCTGGTTGTACACAGCGGGCTGATGAGCTCCCCTGTAACCTTACGTCCGTCGATCCAGCGATCGGTCGATTCAGTACATTGAGCAGACCAGCGCGAGTGCCACGTACCATGTGTGTCATGATTGCGATCTTCGTGTTCGTCTTGTCGTCTGATTCCCGCCTGCGTCATAGTCATAGTCATAGTCATAAACCGGACTGGGTCCAATTCCTGAACGCCGGCGTCCTGGGCTTCTACGCTGTAGAGCAAGCTAACTACAGCAAGATCCCAGCTCCCAATCCTACAATACACACCTAAACTGACGCGCGTGTTTCAGGCCGAAAGATGTGCATTCTCAGACAGGAGATAAATACTCGTACTACTTCAATCAACCTACTCCTATAACGCAGGCTGTACTGGGGGTATATACATGGGAACCATGTTGTATAAGCTTGTAACCTGATACGCAAATTTCGCTACTAGCCTTACTGTCGTCCTGTTAGCAACAATCCTCTGTAGGCCATTGACTAGTGACGAAAAGGCATTGGGCATGCGAGGGAGGGATGGCATTGATTCTCGCATTTTGGTCCAGAAAATCCTACGGATCTCAACGATTTCAATGCTGCCCTCGCATTCGAGTAATGCGTGCTCAGGTGTCTCAGCTTTACAGGTGCAAAACCTGCAGAGTCTTGCCTCTCTCGGCACATCAACTCTATCACCAGTCTCGGATCGGGCCCATTTTAATCTCTCAACAGCAAGCTCGTGGCTCCCTGTGAGTAGACGTGTTAGCGCTGATCGGTGTTTGAGACTTGGAACACTGAGGTAGTGACGAAATTTGAGCGCAACGACTTGCGGGGGAGCATTCTCTGTTGGTTCCAACCTCCCTCTTATTAGGTACAAGCCTGAGTGGCTATTTATGTCGCGAAGTATATCCTTTTCCATTGAGGACCGTACCTTAGCAATCAACTCCCTGATTCTTTCCTCGTTGCAGAGATCTAACAATGGATCTTGAACTTGTACTGGAAAAGGTAGAATTTGGAGCGCATGGAGAAGGTCACCGATCCAGCAAGATTTCCCATCCATCAGCAACTGCAGCGAGTCAAAGAACGCTCGTTTAGCATAGCGGTGATCTGGAAGGAGGGAAAGGTAGAGAAGGAATATCAGTGCGAGAATTAGCCTTCGATATCGGAGCGGGACAATTGATGTTTCCGAGAAGAGAGGCGCAAGCATTGATCGAGCATGTAGTGTCAGGATTCTGCGGATGAAATTTTTCTGTTTCTCCTCGAGTGTACCCAGAAGCCTCAGACAGTGCTTTGTGTCGATCATAATCTCGCACCCGTGTGTCAGATGTGGATCAACTAAAGCCATATACAACTTCTTTGCCTCCCATGGGTTTAAGGAGCCAATCATCTTATGCAGACCAAGAATCACATTCCCAACCGCTTCCGCCTTGCTTGCCTTTATTGTGTAGTGAGGAGCAAATAGAATGTTCCCCTGACTCGAGATATGGAAGCCAACATATGTTGTCTCTGGTACGACAGCAACGGGCTCAGTTCCAAATAGGAACAGAGGCATTGGATTACTGTTGTTCGACCGATTGAACAGCATGATATTCGACTTGACTGCATTCACCACCATTGCATTCCTTGCACACCAGTCCCAGAGTGTGTTCATCTTCTTTTGTAGCCCTTCCAGTGTCATGGATATCAGTATGATGTCGTCAGCTTGTTCCATGTTCGATATCGGGGTACCATGCAGACAGATGTTGTCCAGGTCGTCATCAAATTCCAGATCAGACAGATAGATGGTCCATAGAATCGGTGATGAACTATCGCCAGCAAGAATGCCCATCACGGACTTGAAGATTTCCGAGGCCATCTCGTTCTCATATCGGACAACATAGCTCATCCGCTGGTAGAGCATTCTCAGCCAGTCAAATATATGTCCTCCTGCTCCCAGTGTCCTCATTTTGCTCCAAAGACAGGCGTGATTAGTAGCTGGGAAGGCGTTACTCAGATCGGCAAAAGCAACATATAGAGTTTTCCCTTCCGCTTTGGCACGCTCAATCGCTGCTCTCAGAATGAACACGTTGTCATTTGTTCTATGACCTTCACGAAAACCATTTTGGGAGGGAGGGATTATCTTACGGTGTTCGCACCACAGAGTGAGTCGCTTATGAATCAGTAGTGTCATGAATTTCAGACCGCAGCTCTCCAAAGCCACTGCTCGGTAGCCCTCAGGGTTATCCTTTGCTTTTCCTTTCTTCAGGATGGGGGCTATAACTGCAGTTAGCCACTGTGATGGCACATCGCGTGTCTCCAAGCAGTTGTTGAATAGGTTTGCCAGTGATTTGTTATCGATTTGTAGGATCTCAGAGTAGCCAAGACCATCGATGCCAGCAGCCGAGCGTTCGGCCATACGCTTGTGGAGATGGTCCTTTACTTCCGCAATTTCGTGTTCCGTGAACGGCCCCGAGAAGATTAATTCTGGTGTGGTATCCACAGTCTCTACTGGGATAGCACTAGATAATGCCTCCACTAAGGACAAGTACTCAAGATTGAAGGAACTTGGCGATGGAACAGTTGGGTTCATGCGACTTTTGAATACCTCGCTCAAAGAGTCAGGTGTAAGGCTGTGAATTGATCGCTTTGCATTGAGAAGGTCTTTCACTATTTTCCAGAACTGCCTCTCGTTTTTGGCTTCAAGCAGATTCTTTTTATGTTGCTGCTGAGTTTTGTGTATCCATTTCCGGTTTCGGTGTGGTTGCAACCTCATACGAGGGGTTCCTTCATTGCTCCCCTCCCCCTCTGAGCCAGACTCCGAGTCATCGGAGCACTCTGTGTATGTGAGATCTCTCCCTGGGCCCTCTGCCTTCTCGATTGGCTCAAAGAGTACCTTAACTCGATCGCCTTTTGATGCCACATTGGCTGATGGGCCAGAGTGCTGAATCGCCCTCTGGATATAATCTCTCACTGGAGGTTTGTTCGCTCCCTCCTTTGCTAGTCGATCTGCTTCATCATGAGAGAAGAGGCCGCTATGCCCTTTTACCTGAATAAATTTGACCAGGGCAGGGCGGTGTTTGATGATTGCCACGATGTCCCTGAAGAGATCACCGTTGGTGATGTTGCCCCACCCACGGGCGTCATTCTCAGGACCGCGTAAGACTAAGGTCTCCATTGCATACTCTGAATCAGAGTAAATATGTAGAGTTTTTGTCGGAGTCTCAAGCTCCAAAGCTCGAAGAATTGCATATACTTCACCACGATTATTTGTTTGAGCATTTGGGACACGAAGAGCGAAATTCCTCCTGCATCCTGGGCCCCAGTATGCCCCACTGCCGGCGCGAGCTCTAGCCGTCCCATTGTTTAAGCACGAGCCGTCAACGTAAACTCTGACTGGATTCGATTCGCGATCCATGGCGACAGGTCCAAACAGTTGTAAAAGTCGAGTTTCCAGGCTGGCGTCTGTTAGTGATTCTAGGGTGGTGGCAAGGAGCTTGTCTATGGCGGAAGCGTTTGGCTGGATTGCAGCTTCGGCTGCTTTCTCTAGCGGGCTCAGACGTCTAGATTTGGTTGGAGCCTTCCCCTGGTGATTTGTATTGTAGCATCTTGACTTGAGATTGAGTTGAAGGGAAGCGTGGTCAGACATTTCGGGAATTGGTTCGCTGATAGCAAATGATAGGATAGTCCCCTCTGCAATTGCGGTCAAATTCGCAAGTGCGTAATCGATAACAGAGGACCCTTGGGGCTGGAAGGATGTATATCGACCGATGGAGTCGCCAAACCTTTGGTCTCCGTTCAATATAGTCCAATCCCCAGACTTGCACGCTGCATGAAGTAGACGCCCTCGTGCTGTGATTAGGTTGTCTGGAGATATACGAGGCATGTTTCCTGGGCAAGTCAATTGGCCTAACCTGGCATTCAGATCGCCAAGAACAATTGACGGCTTCTCCTGCCCTTCCAATAGAGCAAGGAGTTCAAGAAGTCTGTCAAATGGGTTGCAATCGGTCCATTGATCCCATCTTGCACCCTCTGGCAGAACATAGACGGACGTCAGTATAACGTCGTCCGTCTCAATTGTCAGAATGTCGGGCGATGAGAGATCATCTCTGACTCGGAGTGTGGTACCATTCCTGTAGATAGCTGCTAATCCTCCCCACGACCGTCGTAATGGAGCCAGCTGGGGTCGGGGCTTCGAATATACGTGATAGCCATCTGGTAGAACCATCAACGAGTCTTGGTTCGGTAACATGTGAGTCTCCTGAAGGAACACAATGTCGTACTGGATAATTATATTTTGAAATTCTGGGCAGGAGAGCTTTGCGAGAGTATTACCACCAATGTTCCAACATAGGATAGACAGCGACGAGGGTAAATTCAATTCTGGCAATGAAGAACGTACACACTGTACAGAATTATTACATGCTATCTGTGGTAAAGTTGTCGTAGCAAAGGAGTCTCCTGCCCCTAGAATTTTAAAGAGCCATCGGCAGGGTTGGAGAAGAAAGCTTGGTCATACTTTTCGATGTGGCTAGCCCGGACGTAAGCAAGGCCCTTGACCTTTTCTTCGGGCGGGGTGATGGGCCCAACGTTCCACGCGTAGACAAACTGCGCAGCCTGCTCGGGCGAGCCGAAGCGAGCGCGGATCACAGCCTTCCCGACCCTTCGGACTGCGGTAGGACGCGGGAGGGAGCGGGAGACATCAGGAGGGAGACAAGTATAGAGATTCTCGAAGATCCGTGGAATGTTCGGGCCCCATTCAAACTGGCCAACGGCAACGTCCCCGGTGGGGACCTGAGCTTGGGTGATACCCGACTGCCCGGGATTCCTGTCGGTGAAGCCACTACCGCTGGAGGCAGTGCCAGGCTGAGGGGCGGTGAACGTAAAGGGGGTGGGAGTCGGAAAGAAGGATGGAACAGGCGGAGGCGTGGGTGCAGGATTGGGGAGAGCGGGGATTCCAAGCTCGATCCTGGGGCGTTTGCTAGGGACGGTGGCGGAGGTATCAGCCTCCAGCTTGAACTCTGCTATCGCTTCTTTGGCAGCAACCGCCATGACTTCGAGGCGCTCCAATCGGCCGACTTGGACCGCCAACTGGTCACGGATAGAATGTTCGAGGTGATTTTTGACGTGTTGTAAGAAGGATCCGTGCTCGAGGACCTGAGCTTCGAGCGCGGTAAGGCGATCGATAAAATCGGCAGTGGGAGCGGACGATGTTTTCAAGTCAGCGACGGCTGCTTTGACGAGGTTGGATAAGCAAGTGATATCTTTTTTGATGGTTTTCTGGGAGGCGTCGAGGGCTTTGACCTTGTCTGCTACCCCAGTGATGCTGCTTTGAAGGTCACCTAGGGCGATATTGGCTATGAGTGTCGACACGGGATGATACTCCGCAGACGTACCATTCATGGACACAATAGACGGGGTGCGAGAGATCGACCTCGTGCCGCTCGTAGTTCCAGTAGCCCTGGTACTGGGCGACGCCGGCTGTGAGGTGGCCTTCTTTTTCTGGTTACGGGTTTTTGGTTCAGTAGTTGGTTCAGGGAGGGCTGGCGTTTCCACTGCAGCGCCAGCACCATTCGCCGCATCAACCAAGTGAGGAGTAAGTAACGCCGAATACAAATGATCCATGTTCTGTCAAGCCCTATCTGGACCCGTTATCTGCCTGTGGTAATATGTCGTGAGTGTCCCTGACATAAATAACATGAGTTTTGAACGTACTCTCTCCCAATTGGTATCACTCAAGTTGCGCCAAGGCAACAGGAGAGGTGCACTGTACTGTTGTCGCGGTGTAACTTGATCACGCAATCCGAAACGGTCGGTACGTCGTGGAATGTTGCCTTCTTGAATGTAACCAGAACGTCACCCCTTTCATGTCCAAATTCACGGCCAAAGATAAGCACAAGACAGCCGGATGGAGAGTCGTGGCACTGAGCCGACAGGCGAGGTCACGGTTCAAGGAACGCAGAGTTGATGTCGGAGAGTTCATATCCCATGTGGGATCAATCAATTGATCCAATCATATCATAATCTAATCTTATCTGGACCTCACAGGAGCTGCGACTCTGAGCTGTCTGGGGGTCGCCTCTCGCATAGCGATCGCTATGAAAAAAATGCTCTCTCCAAGATAGCTATCGGTGCGCTCCAAACATCAAACGCTTTTGGGGATGCTTATCCGAGAAATCAGCGCCGATAAATCTCAGTACTGACCATATGACCACTGAAAGATGGCCCTGACGCCATTGGCATATGTGCCGAGTCTTGAAACACTCAAGGCGGACTGGAAGGAGAAGAGGCAACATAAAACATCACGCTCCAAATAGGCCGGGGGTACTGTATTACAAAGCTTGCCGTTTCATAGCCATGCAGAGGACGTCCGACGAGCCGACAAAAGAACTAAATTTGGAAGCTACTGAAAGACTTGACATCCCGCATCACGTCGGTTGGATTGATTTTAGGCGCCTCGAGCGCTCCGGTCGTTGTCCAACAACAGTCCTGTCATCCGATAAGGCATTATCTCCGTCGCGTTACACCCGCATACTTATGCCTAACTACCGTTATGTCCATCTGTCAAGTAGAAATCCAAGTGACCCTAACACGAAAGTTTGTCCAACTTGATAGCTGCTTCGTACCGGGATATCGTTCGGGACTGAGGATGTAAATGCATACCGTCCGCGACCTTTTGTGAAGGGTCCAATTGAAAGGAGAAAAGTATCATTTTCGGTTCAGGGTGATTACATGTATTTTGGCCTTGGGCGGTAACCTGTGTAGATGGGTATAAAGAGAAATAGAAAGATTGTTATCACCAACATAACAGGCTGCCATCTGCTCATTGTAAAAGGACGAAAGCGCCTTGCTTATCTGAACGGCTGTGATAAATGCCGTGACGGCGAAGGCTATGCAGACGCATACACATACACATATGGACGGACAGATCGTTGTTGAAATTGGACAATCAGCCCGGCGCTTCCGTTTTATGAATTATTGACAAATGACGCAAGAGGCTCAAGTACGGATACGGAGAAGTAGACGTAAACAGATCGTTGTGCAGTAGCAACCTGTCGTGACGCTGGCATCGAACGACTTGACAAATGACGATTGATAGTGCCATTTTGAGGACAATAGCTCGTATGTGGAGGTAACCCGAAATTGCTTTAAGGTCGAGAGATCCTCCGGAAAACGTCTCTGGTATAGACAACCGTCTCCAAGAGTTGTTCCAAATTTCAAACATCGAATCTGGGAGGAAAGAGATCTTCCAACCATCTCGTTATCTCGAGGGATTACAACAAATACAAAAATACAATTATGCGACAAAGTATCCTATGTACTACCAGTCCATTATATAGTCAAAACGCTATCGAAGAAGTAAAAGAGAGATAAGATATTACACAATTCTTTACTAGTAAGTAAGTAGGTAGTAAAGATCAAAGGAAACTGGGGAGCCACTTCCGCTTTATGCTTTACGCATGCTAATTTAAATTTTAAACCCACCCGCCAAACTCATAACGTTCAACGGATCTACCCTCAGCTTCAAAAGTTTCAACCCGGGCAAACTGGGTCCATACAACCTGCTGACAGGCGTATCCCACATAGCGTAATTGCTATACAGCGGAACCCCATCTAAATTCCTTTCGCCCTCCTCTGCTAAAGTAGCGTAAAGGGTATCTTGGATCTTCTTGACGGCGGCTTCGAAGACCTTGTCTTGCGCAGGGTCGGCCCAGGACAAGAAGATATTGAAGGGAGTGTAGACCTTTGAGCGGTTCCACGGGTAGGCTGTGGCCCCGCTGTTGCTGTGCGAGAGGATGCTCGGGAGGAAGGGTTCGTTGACGAGGGTCATGAATACGAGGGACTTGGAACTCAATTCGTTGCCGATAGTCTATACATATCATTCAATCATTATCTTGTTAGCACAACGCTCCTGACGATCAATGAGTGTAAATGAGACTTACGACGCTGAGGTTGCTAACGATATCGAGGAACTTCGGCGAGTACTTGGGTACAGGCACAGTACCGAAGTAGTTTCGGAATCCGTATGTATCGTTCGAAGGCGATGAGTTGACTTTCTCGAGGTAGGTCTGTGTTCCCGAGCCACCAGCAACGGCAGGGATGCTGAGGAAGTCGTCGAAAATTCCTGCAGGTGGGTTGGGGCCGTCGTAGAACATCGCGATGTTCACAAGAGGCTTCAAGGTCGGTCAGTGCACTGCCCAGAAGCATAGAGAGGGTGCAATGATGCTTACTGCGCCCTGGTAGAACGAGACGGTGTTCAAGATCGAGGCCTTAGGATCGGTGACATTGGCGGCAAACTTGGCAGTGGCAGCGTTGACGAGCGGGAGAGTAGCAGGGTCCATGTAAGTCATAGATCCACCCTGAAAGAGGGAAAAATTAGAACAACGACTATCACAATCAAACCCGAAGAGAAACCTACCCAAACTGGACCTTGAGGGACCGTCTTGAGCGTAATCTTGGTAACGATACCAAAGTTATTTCCGCCTCCCTATACGGAAAAATGCATCAGCAACTGGGCGTGGCCCCATCATGCGATAACAAGTGCACTGACCTTGAGCCCAGAGAACAACGCAGAATCACTCCGCTGCGTAACCTTAACAACCTTCCCGAGAGGGGTGACAAGCTCGAACGCAGTCACAGTATCAATGGTCAACCCATACTGGTTGGTCTTCCACGAATACCCTCCACCAAGCGTAAATCCGCCTACACCGACACCCCTCACGCGTCCACCGACAACGGTGACGCCATGGGGCTCCAAGGCAGCGTAGACTTCCTCCCAGCGCAGACCGGTGCCGATCTCGACGGTTTGGGAAGCGCCGTCGTAGTTGATGGAGCGGAGGGAGTTGAGGGAGATGTGCACGCCCTTTGTGGATGACCACCCTGGGTTGGTGGTGTGCCCGCCGCTTTGGACCTACGATCGCGCATTTTAGTCTAAAGCCGGCGATTTGGGAGCGAAAAGATGACTTACTGCAAAGGGTGTACGGCTAATGCCAACAGTGAGGAGCTAAGATGTTCAAAAAAGCGAGATCAGAAAGAAAATCTAATCGAGGACGGGAAAAGACTTTACTATCTTCGCAATATCAGAAGCCTTCCCAGGCTCAACAACACAAGCCGGAACCTGATTACTCGTAGCTGCCCAATGCGAACTCAACCACTTGAACACGGGAGACCCTACATATCCACATCATCAAAAAGCAAAGAACCCCATCATCACATCAGCCATCTGAGAAGGTCGCACAATCAACAGAATACTAACCTGGCCAATGAACCAAAGTGGACGAAGAGGTGGTGCCCGAGATGATGGAGCAAACGAAGGGGTAGCTGGCACCTGCACGGAGCGTCGAGGTCTGTACGGTCGCCACATCCGCATTTGCACTATCGGAAGCATCCGTTGACTCCTGCCTCTTCTCGTAAACACTAGCAGCCACGCTAAGTTGCGCGAGTGCCAATAGTGAATAAAGGAGTGTGAATGTTGCTCTTGTAATGCGAGCCATGATTTGGATCAGGGAAGAGGAAGTCGAGCAATAAAGAAGGAAGGATAGATAGAGACAACGATAACAACGAACGACAACGCACGACGGGGAGGGAGAAAGGTAAGCAGAGACCTTGGAGAAAGAATCCGCTGTTTCCATCCATCGTCGGGATCTACATTATTTATATACATACCCTCTCAACCCCGGGGCCGCGCAAGCGTTTCAGAAAATCGACCTTGAATAAACAAAAATTGTAGCCGACCCATGGGGCTTGTTGGTATCTGTCTGTTTCGTATGATGCATCGATATGATCTGTCGAGAGAGAGGGGGAGCACATCACCAAGAGCCCAGGGGATTCTCACCAACCAGTGGATGGCGTTGAAGGGTTCGGATCCGGAACCCCGAGGAGGGCTGGGCGAACAGAGCTTATGCGTACGGTGTATGCTGTTGCAATGATTCTTGGTGGGGTGCCTTGCCATGGTGGTGCTGAAACAATGATGAGATATCATCGCATCACAACGTCCGACGCTCAGGCTGCGCTGAGTTTCCAAAATAAACCACCGCCGGATGGTGCCTGTAGACTTGCACAAGGAGCATTGTTAAATAGCGGTCGGCAATCAAGCCACTGCTCTGTCTGATCAAGAAAGCGCAGGGTTAACTTCGGAATGATTGAGGGATTGGAGAATGAATAGCGAGACGGATCGACTTCACCCTCTGATCTCGAAAGGGTGAGCGAGTGCACATGATTGGAGTGCTGGTAAGAGGAAGAGGACGGAAGGCAGTAGCTCCCACCATCAAAAATCGCGCCAGAACAGAACGAAATAGAAACAGAAATAAAAGACTGGCAGATCAAAAAGTACAATGATTAGCGATGTAAAAAGAGCGCCCATCTCCCATCATGGAAATCACAGACACTGGGTGGTGCGCGCACCAGGAAAAGCTTGATCAGATGCAAAACAGGAAAAGATATCTGTACATAGTGTGCAAAGATAGCGAGAGATGCCAAGGTGGTAGGCATCACTCCGTCCATCAAGGGTTCTCCTTGAATTGGTAAACGACCTGACCTGACCTGACAGACTGAAAGCCGTCAAATTTAAAGGACATATGCAAGGAGCAGTCACCCCTCCACTCAAGAGATCATAGATGGAATATACCCTCATGGAGTACCTTGGCACACGGGGCAGCAGTTAAGATGGTGGACGTTGGGGCGACAAATGGGTCATGGGGACGGGGATTCAGGCTGTGACAACGAAAGAACTGCAAGGGGTTGAATCACAGTGAAACGCCCGAGACGATGAATATATGGAACTGTCAGTGTCAAAGATAGGAGGCAGTAAACGGGGACATGACGAGGAACGTGGCCGGAATGGCCATTCAGAGCGGGAAGAGATGAGCTAACCGTAGGTTTGTGCGGGATCGAGGGCAGGCACAGACGCAAATAGATCAAACCGAGCCACTGTTTGGATGAGAGCACGTCTAGTTTCTTCCGCTATYGAGCCTCGCCGATGACCCGGCAGCTTAGGTATATGGTTGGAGTCAAGCCATCGAAATAGCTCAGAGACGAGACCGCAATGAGTGCGAGACGGGCATGGCTGAAGGATCATCCACGCATACTAATTGCACGAACAGAGCTTCGCCGACATAGGGCTCCCCAGTAGTGGGCTGTGCAGGGTTTGGAACGAATTGCAGACCGTTTTAAAGCCGAGCATTCGTTCATAGCGTTTTGAGAGCCTAGACGTCCAAGACCCTCGTACAGAGGGTAAAGTTCCATTACTTTTACCACATGTTCAGCATACTACTCACCGGCCTGTTACGAAAGGTCTCATATCCCCGGGGCTTCCTACTCTCGGTTTAATTGTTTCGCCTAGGCAATATGACCTTAACATATGAAGGTCCTCCGAGTCAGCATGAATGAGCAGGGTAGAGCAGTGCTAACATTAAGGAAGAGCGCGCAGACAGCGGAAGAAGAGCAGAAATTTAGCGAAAGCGAAGGACGGCTGTGTTTGGTTTTGGCGGGTTGACCAAACAAACCGTTGCAGCAAGATTGGCCCCTATCGCGCCCGACGTGAGGTCAGGTAGGAATTGTACCCGAAATTCGAAGCCTCTTTCTTTTATCGACACGTAGCCTTTATGCCAATGGCTTCCCACAAACACAAAGGGCCCCCACGATTGCAGGAAAACCCCTTTCTGGCTGCGCGGTAGTGTTTCGCGACTCTAGACTTCCACGTGGAGTATGGCCTGCAGTGACAGGTTTAATGAGCTCATGATGATCGCGTGCTGTGCCACACTATCCAGCTTCTTCCTCTAATGTCCACTTTCAACCCGCCCACTACGACTACGACGACCTCAAGCACCACCGCGAAGCTTCAAGAAACCCCTCTACGGCGCAGAATGCACCTGCTCAATCGTGCACACTCGCTGGGCTCAGCGAACGGATCAAGGAACTTGAAGATTCTGCCGTTACCAGAAATGACGCACTCAAAGGGCAATTTGAATCAGAAGGAGGCTGAAGGTGTTGATGAACTATCGCCTTTGGAGTACGAAACTGGCTCCGAAAGCAGCGAGGAGGAGAAAGTGGGTGTGGATTCATCGCCGGAACGGCAGCCAGCACCGCAGTCGCAGGAGACGAGGATCCCACCCCGACCGAGGGTGGACACATCGTCGCTGCACCCGCCATCGCCGTCGGGTCGTTATTGGAGGAAAGACAGGAGCCCAATGTCTCCCAACACTCGCTCGTGGTACGAATTCGATCTCGCCGTGGTCGTAGCTCTGGTCTCGCCCATCGGGAACTGGCTCACCGGCGGGGATCATATCAAGAACCTCCTGCTCGTTGTTCTCCTCATTTTCTATCTACACCAGATAATCGAAAGTACGTCGTCTAAGCTCTTATTTTTTATTTTGTCTTTGACCTTAATCTCACCGACTTCAGTCCCTTGGTCTCTATACCAAAAAGCCAGACCCCGCCGTCGTTCCCCACAATTCCCTCCAGACCCCTCAGCTCCCGTTGAAGAGCGTTATTCGCACCTCGCTGCCTCCGAGCTCCGACAACTCGAACTTTTCTTCCTCCTCTGCACCCTCCTCTCGCCTTTATTCGGCGCCCTCCTCCTCCGGTATGCCACCGCAGCCGTTCTAGGCCCCGAGTCCACAAGCTGGTTCAGCACGGGCTTGTTTGTGCTGGCTACGGGTATGCGGCCATGGGCTCATCTCGTGGATCGGTTGAATGACCGGACGATGGAGTTGCATGATTTTATACATTACCCCGAAACCTTCTCTACGGCCGGTCAAGGTCAAGACACTAGAGATCATGATCAGGAATTGGTGAATGACCACGTTCAAGACCTCGAAAGCCGCCTCGCGAAACTCGAAAGACAACTCACAAAGCTCAAGACGAGTGTGACGCACTCGAAGGAGGAGGTCTACGACTACGTCGATGATCTCGTAGAGAACATGGAGAGTACACTGCGCAAACAGGAAACGCGGTCGGAGAAGGTTGAGGGGCAGGTTAGCTTGGTGGAGAGGTCTCTCGCTGATATGCAGCGGAGTCCGCTTAGACGGAGACTCACCTTTGCGATATTCGGGCTTAGCAGGCTGAAGAACACGGTCTTCGCGGGTTTGCGGCGCTGGGTGCCGTTTGCTTCGTGGGTTCTTGGTCCTCCACCTCCATCTCCCAAACGTACCTCCGCTTCCCCTATCTTGAACTCCAAAACGGGTTCAAGCTCAAGTTCGCGATCCCTACGTTCTCAATCGGGTTCACCTCGCTCAGGTTTCGCTACACCATCATTACCATCACCATTGCCTCTCGAGACGATCAACGAAGAGGAGGTAGCGGTGTACGAAAGCTATCCTCTCCTCATCCAGCCGATCATTTTTGCGTTGGGTGTCGCTTCGAGATGCCTTAGTTTGCTGCTGTACCCGCTTAGGGCTGTTGTGCGAATGGTGTTGAGGAGGTATTAGGTTAAGCTCGGGTTGGTATGCGGGGTCTGCGGCTGTTATGGAGTTGCAGATTTACATACTATGCTCAAGCTTTACCGTTATCCCGGGTATGAGCTGTGTGATCCGTGTCACCTTTCGCTGTTTTCCTCGTTTGGAGGTCTTGTCCCTCCTCCTCATATTACGTTCCTCGCTCGTCCCTGTGTCAACCGCCCGCTTTAGCCTCACCCTTCGTAATTGGACATCATATCATCCGTACACATTTTATAGCTTTCGAACTGATTATATATCATGATTATCGTTAACTTGTACCCCGGTCACTGTTATTTATATATTATTGCAGCGCAAGCTGTTCTGCAATTACTAGATGTACAGATGAACATATGCGAGTTAGATCCTTGGAGATTGGCCCCTGAATGGATGAAGGTGGCCGAGAGCTGTTAACTAGTCCGGAAGCCGAGGCGGGCCTGGTACTTCGATAAACCTAGCGACTGGAACCCTGGCGGCGGCGGCGACCCGTACTTACATGTGCTATTTGAGTAGCAGTACAAATTCTGCATAGCGTTAGTAGCTTGAGCCGGGTGTACGCCGTGACCATTGTTAACACCAAGTTTGTACACCGCTAAAGATTGTGATTAACCGAAGGCGATTGTGACCTTATCCACTGGGAATTGGACCTTCGGGTACTAGTACGAAATAGATAGATGATGGGAAATAAGGTGAATGAACGTGAGGTATACGGGTCAAGTCCTTGTCCTTGAGCGAGGAATGAATCCTGAGTCTAACTGAGATCCGGGTATGAGGGAAAGTGAGGCGGGCGAGGTGAACTAATATATGAATGAACTCCTTGTCTTTGAGCGAGGAATGAGTCCTGAGTCTCACTGAGATTTGGGTATACAGGAACGTGAGGCGAGGGAGATGAAGCATATGAATGAAGTCCTTGTCCTTCGAGCGCGAGAAATGAGACCGAGTCTGAACGGTGGTTCGGATATGAAGGAAAATGGTAAGTATGAGGTGAGACGTATGAATGAAGTCCTTGGGCGGGCAAAGAGTACCGAGTCTATCTGTGATCTCGATACGAAGGAAAGCAGGTATGCATTCGTTAGGAATGTTAAATTTGGTCAAGGAATCGTGTCTAGAAACGGCCAGTATCGAGCACAGTTTAAGGAGAAGTACCGACCGTCACACGTACTATCCACTCGCTCATTCGAGATTGAAATTTTCCATCCCCACAACCCCGCCCTTCTCCTTCTTCTTCCCGAACGGATTCATCTTCGAAAGTAAACCTTTCTTCTTTTTCTTCTTCTCGCTGCCGTCAGACAATGTTGAAGACAACCTGGAGAAATCGGCGGCAAATTGTGCTTGCTGTTCTTCTTCTCTCGTTGGACCTGACGATGTTACGCGTCCAGCATTAGAAGTCGAAGCAAGAGGAGGAGGAGTGTTGATCGACGCCTGTCCTTGCTCCGGAACGCGCACTGCCGAAGAAGTTGAGGCTGAGGCCACAGCAGCGCTAGTTATCGAGGAATTGGCTACAGCAGGAGCACTGGCAGTAGCAGCAACTGCAGGTCTGCCACTCGCGGACTGCGATGTGGTGCTGATAGGACGCAATTGTTGACTAGTAGAACCCGTACTCATAGCCCCACCCGTGCTAGTGCTCTGCAACTGGACAGATGATACAGGTGCAGGTGGCACCGACGCAGGCGGAATATTCCTCCGAGGAGGCGCCATCAGTAGATCCCCAAAGCCATCGTCCGTGTCATCAAGCCTTTCGAGTACAGGTCCTAGCGTATCGCTGACTTTTTTGTTTCTTTCTTTGTCCTTCGATCTGGCGGGAAGATCGTCTTCATCGTCTGTAGTCTCTACTGTTGCTCGTTGCGGCTTTTTGCCTTTTCTGTCATTGTCCTTCGGTTTTTCCTTTTTCGTTTTTGAACCTGTCCCGGAAGTAGAACCGGAAGGCTCGGACCAATCCCCCTGTTGGGCGCTGGGAGCTAGGTAATCGGTTTGAGGAATGGAGTTTTGCTCGAAATACTGCTGGTGCTGTGAAAAATCTGCGTTTCGGGCGCGAATAGAAGTAGTGCGAAGGTTAGCTCGGGTCTTCCGGAGCTCAATAGGATTGGGATATTGACCTGTGGTATAGTATGGGTTATGGTTTGCACTGTAGCCATTAGTGTTAGGCGCTGGAGCCGCATGGAAAGAGGCTGGTCTAGTTTGAACGTGTTGGACGTGCTGCTGTTGCTGAAACTCCGAGGCTTCGACGTCTGTGCACGTAATGCACGAGGTTGTTAGTCAGTAAACTTCCCGATGAAGGAAAAGAAGAGAATGAAGGTAAGACCTACACGAGTGATTCTGAGGATAACTCTTTTCCTTTCGATGGCGGGATTTCGAGGGTTTACTAGTAGCTGGATAATCCTGCTGCTGAAAGTTTCCTGCGGGATCCGGACCCCAGTTCTGACTCGGATCGAACTGCCCTCCTGTAGAGTACCCTCCAGCCTGAGGGTCATACTGCGTCATCCCCGGATGACCCGGATATGACTCCGTGTAATCCTGACCCTGTCCTCGAGGCGACCATCCCTGCAGCGGACCTTGGTGTTGAGGATACTGAGGATAGCCCCTCCAATCCCCCTGATACATCGTATTCGAATTATCATTATTCGAATCCACATAACTCGTTTGAGTCGTATTATTCGAATTGATGTTATGCACAGTCGTCTGGGGACCACTGTGGTTATAATGATGATTACTTGAGTAGTCGTTGTTGGAGTCGACGTAGTTCGTCTGGGAGACGTTCTGAGAACCGTAGTGGTTTGTGACGTTTTGGCGGCTTTTGTCGATGTAGTGCCCAGAAGTGTTGTTGCTGGTAACACCGCCGTTGATAGTGATGTTGCTAGCACCATCGAAAATGCTCATGTTCGGGGCCGCCATGGTTCAGTGCTCGGGGATCCGACTTGACTCGAAGGAAGRAAGTGAGAAGAGACGAAGTGAGAAGAGACGATTCGGCTTGGTAGCCGAAAGAGAAAGAGAGTGGAGAGGGTAGTGGGTGTGATGTAATAGGGAGAGTTAGCAAATAGAAATGTTGGGATTTATAGTGTCCACTGTGGCGCGATCACGAGGCGAGGGGAAACGAGGACAAAGCCCGCGTTGTGTGTGCTTTGTGCTGAGATAGTTGCAGAGAGATAATAGTGGCTGGGTTTGGTTGCCGAGTGACCAGTGTGTGCTTCCCCTTTGTGTTCACAGCAGTACAGGAGCGATATTCCGGAAAGTTTGGGCAGAAGGAAGAACCTTTAAGGGCCCTGGAGGTGGTCAAGGACACAAGATATGGTTGCACCCCTTTCGAATGGAAGGAGCAGAGGTGTCGGAGCGCATCGCCATAGTACATCCGATATGAAAGGGTGTTCCCAAGGTGTTGATGCTGAGCACTGCCACACAATGACAAACCTCATCTCGTGGGCGCTTACAGCCCATTTTCGTTTGGCGATTTCGTGCATCTCAGAGCAATGGCTTCCGGCGTCAACCAGTGAACACTGCCTCAAGGCCCTAGCACGGAGCGTTTGCTTTGACCTTTAACTGCAGAGAGTNAAAAAATGTTCTAGCTTCGAATAACGCTTCTTTGGAACGAGGTTGCACTGCCCGAATTGCCTCGATAGCGCTTTCATATTGTGCCAGACCCAATAATTTTCCATAGTGAGCCGCAAGTCGATTGGATCCCCAATGCCACGATTAAAAAATGAGGCGCAAAAATGATTCATGCAAGAACAACATATCTACTGCAAGCTACGGTTTGAATACGAACTCGTATCAGGACCATCGATCATAAAGGTAGAGAGATAAAACTCCATGTTCAATCTCACTCCTCCGTCCGCTTACCCTTATGCAGGGGGCGAGTGTAAGTATCTTCTTCCTCTATTATATCTTTTTGAGGCTGTTCAGGGGCGAGGCGGCCGAATGCAGAGACAGTGAAACCCCCGATCGCCTTGCTGAGCCTGTCATCGAGTTCGCTGTTGATACCTTCAAAACCCGGGCCAATGGGCGGGAACGCGGGTTCTTCGACACGGTAAGCTGTGGGTGTTGTTCCACCAGAGGGGAGATCTTGATCATCGTGGACCATCAGTTGACGAGTACTGGTAGGGGGCGGGGAAGGCGGTCGGGAGGTAATCCGGACATGCTTGACCCGTGGTACACGCACTTGGTGTTGATTATCAACTAAAGACAGTGAGCTGAGCGCATATTTCTTTAAAATTCATCGGGATTAAACACGATACCTGGGGCATGATAGACTGGATTCTCATGAATGCTACCATCCGCGTAGTGGGCTGTCACAAGACGCGAGTCTATGGTGGCCGTAGTCGGCTGCGGGACGAAAGGTGCATTAGAGGCTGACGTCGAGAGGCCTGGTTGAATGTAGGGAGGGGGTGGAGAAGAAGATCGGGACCCAGGGTACCGGTAAGAGACGCAGGGCGGCGATGCAGGACGAGATCCGGGGCGGTTCTAGGAATATTATGAATGTGGTTGAGCTAAAGCCAAGATAAGCGAACGTACAACAGCTGCCTGGGATGACTGCCCAGGTGAACGAGGCCGTCGTCCTTCTGCCGAACGATCCATGAGTCAAAGAAATGGCAGTGACTTTGAGGACAAAGAGGATGATTGGTGTAAAAGGAGGCGATGCTTCAGCGACCGGGTGCTAACAAAGAGAAAAACCCAGTCAACTCGATCGATGTAGACAATAATCAAGGCACGCCTCCTTCGATGTTCTATGACCCTCGAATATATCCCAATTTCATCGAGTGGCTCAATCGCCAGAAGAGGATAGAGCTGAGATACAAAAGGCCATGCGTTGTGCTCATGTATCAGCCCGCCCGTTCGCCGGAAAGATGTGTGCTTGAAGGCGGATTCTTTCGCCATGGCGCCGTGGAATTGGATGTCAGAACAATGGAGCGGAAACTGAGTGGCCGGTAGACTCCTTCCCAAAATCAAAAAGAGGAAGAGACTGGCCGTTTTTATGGCCTTGAGCGTTTGCCACCGGCCAGACCTCCGGGGTGTGTGGTTGGGCAAGAAGACTCGTCGTGCTTGGATGGCCATTTGGACTCACGCCGTTCTTGCACAGCCACCAGCCATTTTCGTCGTCTTGCCCCTGAGCGAAGGCCCTCTGCCTGCTCGCATATATCACTACCCGCCCTAGTCACGGTTTGAGTCAAGGATAGTGATCTCCTGCTGCTATGAGATTCACGAGAAAGATCGACTGAAGACATTTCTGCCTCATCCGGATGACCAGCGAGATAATCAAAAAGGTACTCGAGGTAAGGCATTTTAGTGACCCTTCCTTGCTCTCCGTAGTCTGCTTCGCTTGAAGTGAGCATCAAATGAACAATCTATGCACATTGGACCTCCAGTGGGACTTTATCCTTCGCCTTGTGGTAGACTTTGGGAACTTCCAGATCTTTCTCAATAGCCAACAGATGGAAACGAGACCCGATTGCTGTGGTCTAATTAGATCCCGATTTTGTCCCAACACTCGGGCTATGGCCGGGCTCACACGAGGCTCCCCCATCGTTTGATTCAGAGCGGGAATTTTGGCGATGGAGATCGAGGGTTTGCATGCTCGGGCGCGTGAGGTGCAGTGCGAGTGGTTGTCTGTGATGTGCAGTGAGAAGAAGGTTTGATCATGATTTGTTTATGAGCCTTTCGTCTCTTGATCCAAACTGTACAAACAAACATTTGATTCGGGCTCACCACGACGGACAGCTTGCTACTCCATGCAGAACTAGGTACAAATCGTGCGCTGCATGCGAATTCCGAAGACTCCTCCCAGACCAGGACTCCATGCATTCCCGCCACATTAACTACTCCCTACTATACTCTCCCTGCTCTTGTTGTGAATTCTCTGGGTCCGGTGACCGCCCTCTCGAGCCTTGCTTCTACCTCTGCGGGCATAGGTTCTGCATTTGTGATAGACGGTCTGGAACTGTGGACCATTCGCAGTCGCTGTGTTCACAGGATGCAAGAACACCTGTGCTGATTGTACCCGGCTCATCGGTTGCCCTGCTTCTTGTTTATGTATTTGGCGCGAGTCTTTTCGTCTCAGGATTTGACGTCCTGCTTCTGTAGAGGAAAGTCGAGATGGTAGGTAGACCTGTGGAGGGTATCAAGTACACCAACTTCGAGTCCTCTGAATGGGTTGTATGCAGAGCCCGATCATTGAAATGCGTTCCGCAAGACAAGCAACAGGTTTATACGAACATTTGAAATAATTAAACCAGCGATATTACATCCCGGCCGTACATCACCCAGTACCGTACCACCCAACCAGTGTCCACCCAGCGTCCAGCCCTGGATAAACGACGTCAATCCTTCGCGTTATCGTTTGTTTGTGTCTTGCTCGGGGGCTAGGCGTTCCCAGGCAGTGTTGTTGAAGAGGCCAATGGCTCTCCCCAAATTATCGTCCAAATCTTTCGAAACGGCTTCATACTTCTCGCCTATGACTGGTGGAGGTGATTCATCGTAARTTGGGATTTGAGGAGGGGCGTGACCTAGCACTAAAGGGGAMGAGGCGTAGACTACTTGGGCTAAATGATATCTRTTCAGTCAGAGGATACGCTGACCAGACTGCGAGCACCTACCTGCGTTGATGGTCACCTTGACCGACTGTTTGGCCCCCTTCCCAAAGGTAGCGTTATTCTCTATTTTTACCTCTCCTGAGGCAGTAGCTTCAGTAAGCTGAATCGCCCCTCCTGTATGCTACTTACGAGCTTCTTTGAGGTTCATGGTTTGCTGGTGAATTGCGCCATTTGCGTAGGTAGCCTCGGCTGTTACGCCGACGTTGGTTTCGGAGGCAAAGTGCATATCATTCTCATGAGTAGCATGGTCGTATCTATTCTGCGTACGAATCACCGTCGACCGCGTCGATTTTATGGCTGGATCGTCCTCAGCGCCGATCAGCTGAAGCAGTGTCAAATCACGCACCAGAGACGTCGACGTAGACGGGCTGACTGTGCACTGCGCCTTCGTTGTAATCGTTTTCAAACTCGAGGATATGCGGGAGAGTGTTGGTAGCGGAGGTCGACGACGAGGGATGCGGGCTTGAGTCGCTCGAGCTACTCATGAGAAAGACTGGGAAGGATTCGGCTCATGGGCTGTCTGCTGCTTTTAATCTGTCTGGGCCTCAATTTTAGGCCAGATTAGGCAGAGGTGTGGAGAAATTGACATCGGAGGAAGAAGGAAAGGCATCCTACAGCCCGGCTTTTTCGAACGGTTCAAATGTTAGGCTGGCATACAAAGCCCATCTTTGGTCCGGCGTCACAGGACCAAATTCTCAGCGCTAGTACCAGATGTGAGGAATTCGATCCATGACCACCGAACACCGTGACATCTTCAGCGAAGGCAAATATGATCGAGAGGCTGGAAGCGCAATAGAGGTGTGGAAAAACCATTCGAAATTAGGGAGAGGGAGACTCGACACTGGAGGCTCTACATGAGCCCCGTTTTCCGACACTTTTCCATCCCAATCGGTGGCTTGGGACCAAAGTCGTTTCAGAGTCCGCGAACCAACATATTTGGACCCACAATGCAGCCCATCACTTGTTTTACCCGTTTTGATGCAATCAGGACCATTTTTGGTAGCCTATCACATGGTTGCGAGCCATTGTGGTCACTCAAACGGCCCCGTCTCTTTCAGACCTGCATTAGAAACTCTGAGCCCGGGCCTGACTCAAGAGAACTTTACCGCAGCTGAACCAGAAACAATCCACGGCTATGCAGTGCGTCGGTCCTCCCCGGTGCTCACTCCGTTGTGTGCCCTAGGCGTCCTGATGAAGCATTTTGTTCTGGAACTGGAACCGTTCATGGAAAAAATGCGGTATGTAACCTTGCTTTTGTTCTCGAACTTTGTGGGCGCTGGCGTTCGCTAGCACTTACTTGAACAGCGACATGGACAATTTCCATAGCAACGTCACTGCATTGGTGAAAAAATTACAACAACAGCTCTTTTGTTTCTCTCCCGATACGTAGAACTAGTCAGGTCTCCTACTTCAAGTGATCCCCATCGCCAGCCAAATCGGGATAGACAGCGCCAGAGTCATCTTTCCGGAATCGGCTTTGAGAGGCTATAAATTAGTACGGTCTTCCACTGGCGGGTTGCCAGCCCAACAACACACACCACCATGTCGTCCCCATCCTCCAACTCCACGCAGAGCTCGTCGCAGAAAAGCTTCGAAGTGGATGGCGATTTCGAAAACACTTACAACCACACGACCCATGAACAAGGGATTTATTGCGGAAACACGACCAATCATCATCCTGCTGATCAACCTGAGGAGAGTTGTGAGTAGACCGTCCATGCGTAGTCGCTTCCACGAGCACTCCCGCTGATCGACCTCAAACTATCTAGCTTCGAAAGCTCAAGATGGTGAGATATGAATGGCGTGGAGCCAGCGTATACCAGCTAATCCCCTATCCTCTTCGTTCTCAGACGCGATTCTTCGATTCATTTACGAAAACAAGTCATATGAGGAGCTCGGTAGGATAAGTCTCTGTACAATGATAGATTTTGCCTTTCTGACGCCTCCTTTAGAGGGCCTTCGCATTAAGATCCTCAGGCTCCACAAGAAGATGTTGGAACGAGAGAAAAAGCTGTAAAGAACGCTTGTCGGAATCGTCCATCGTCCTCATATTTGTATTTCCAAGCTGCCTTGCCCGTCTTTAACTTTGTCGCCGAATAATGTAAATGAACACTTCTAATCAACTACAAACATCCAAGTTCACGTTCGAAATAACGGTGCTAGATAGAAAGCCATATCAAGCATCCTCCGACGGCATTTGCTTGCATGATCGATTTCACTGAGTCTGGTCAAGCTGCCTGGGAAGGCATGCCAGAGAATACACACATCTCCATGCACCATGTTCTTGATCTTTGCTAATTATTCGCCAGGCCTGAATCTCCAAGTCAACGACATGACGCCTTGTTTTCCGATCTTCACTACCCTTCGATGGGACCCACATAGATCTTCGATATATATAGTCAAACACTTTTCGTTCACAGCATTATGCTCGATATGTTCAACAATGTAAGCGTCGCTGACAGACATCTGACTGCTTCTGTGGCGATCATAAGAACAAAAGGAAGGCTGCGCCACGCTCGGGCTGTGGGCTATATAACCCTTTCCTCGGATGTTCTGCTTCGAATAGCAAACCCATCAACTCACCACATACCAAGCTCTACTTGTCCTCACCATCAGCCAGAATATACGCACACTACACATCATGCAGACTAAAGACGACGGTATCCGCGCTGACTTCCTTCCAAACGGAATGAACGCGGACGTTGGCCGGAACAGGATCGTACAGAAGAACAAGAATACTTATAGTGGAGGTCGCCACAACCAGCCCATTCACTTGGGCGACCTCATCAACGATCACACTTTCATGTGTAGGTTTCCTTTCGTCTCCCTTCCTCCAATCCTCCAATTCTACTCGGACAAATGCTGAGACAAGTGCTCGTCCTCGTCTAGCTCGAACCTCTTCTCAAACCAGCACCTCCTCTAGCCTTTCGGAGGAGCCTGTGGAATACCCTGTCTCTACTAAAGACAGTAAGTATAAAGCCCACACTGCACTCTTTCAACGCAAACTGATGAATTTCTTTTCTAGAGGACATCATTCGGTTCTTGGACGCTCATTATTTCACTTCAAAAGACTTGGGTAAGTTACATTCTTACGCGATTGCTCTTTGATACCTTCACAACTCACCAATCCTGGTCTGGCTTTTGCGTCTGCAATGAACAGGGAGAATATTGACAGGGGTGACGAAGCTCATCTACGAAAAGAAGAAAGAAGAAGGGATTGTCAGTGACGGAGATGAGGACTCTGACGAGGACGAGCCTGTGCAGCAGCGCAGCGGCCCAGTCGTGCCACCGGCTAGGCAGCCTCGAATTGGAGCCTCCGCAAACTTCCCCTCGTCATCTACAGCACCCTCTGCCAAACGAACGCGAGGCATGGGGCCCACCGGTTCTTGTGATCGTGATGAGTAACATCGAGATGGTATCTGGACTTCTCGTACGAACGTCTCCTTCCCCTTGCGCGTGTGTTTTTAGATATTGTACATTTAAATAATGTCCTGAGTAGCGAATCCCAATTCGAAGCCCTCCCCAGGATTTTGCGTGTTCATGCCGTACCCAGCTCCCCTGAATGTCAGGACCCTTCGGTGCCCATCAAACTGACCGTCTCGAAACCAACAGCTCGATCCCCAATAATGAAGAAGCAATCATCGAACGAAATTGCGTATGTACTGTAGCAGTGAGTTCAGTCACTGAAGGTAGCCGAATCATGAGTTGCATTGAGTGGACAAAGCCTTGAGGGGGTAACGAGCATGGAGAATATGAGGTATGCTGTGAACATCGTGCTGAAAACGTTTTATAGGGAAAAATAAAAGAGAATAAACAGCGGAGTGTGCCTTGTTAGGTTATTTTAGGTAAAAATAATCAGGCTTCTGAGTGGTTACAAACGAATAAGTGAACCAGACTGGTCGGAAGAGAGGGGAGAGGAAGAAATATCCAGAGAGAGAAATCAAGCAACGCTGCACTTGAAAGGACGGATACGATGAACAATAAAAAAAAACGAGAAAAAGGGAAAACGAAAAATAGCCGTGCCAACGAGACTGCAGAACGTGAAAGACGAAAGACGATGATGATAATGAAAACAAATAGTATGAGCAATAAAGAAACCTCCAACCACACTCTCTATACCTGCCTCCCATCCCAACTCATCCTCTTCCTCTTATTGCCATCCGCCGACCTCATCAGAATATCCTGAGGATTTATCGCACTCTGGCCTCGATGATGACTCTGCGACCTCCCCAGCCCACTAGGCTGTACTGGAGGAGCAGGCGTCTTGAACATCCCCCCTTGATGCTGACGAATAGTAGGCGACACAGGCGTCGTCGGACTCCCCGCAAACCCATGATGCTGCTGCAAATGGTGGTGCCGCTGTGGAGATTCATACTGCTGCTGCTGTTGTTGAGGTGGTGGTGCCGGTGGTGACTGTTGCTGCGTCTGGCTCTTGTTTGCCACAAACTCTCCAAATATCGACGAAACCGATACCGTCTCGCTGGGTGGCTTGTACCTCACCGTAGACGTCGCGGCCAAATCCAGTGCCTGAGCCTGCATAAACGTTTGCCCACCCCCCATTGCATCGTTCATTCCACCGCCGAATCCAAGGCCAGCAGTAGTGCTGTCGTTCCCGACCATCCCACCAGCATGCAACACGCTCCCAATCGACGTTGACGCTCCTCCTAAGCCAACAGCACTACCCCCGTGTCCATAGTAATGAAGGTCCAGGAAGGGGAGGTTATACAACTCCGACGATGGTAGGTTCAGAGACGCCAAAGTCGCCAACTGCTGTTGCTGCCTCTGCTGTTGGGGCGACTGATGCGAAGACGCAGAGTTGGATGATGAAGAAGGGAGAGTCGAGTGTGGTGTGACAGGACTTGTGGGCAGGGACATCAGGTGCCTCGAACTGGCCAGTGTAGGCGTCTGAGGCCTCGGATCCGTTCCCAGCTCGTCTTCCTCGATACCCTCGCTCCCACTACTTCCTCCACCTCCCACTCCGCTACCGTTTGTTCTTGTCCGACTTGAGCTGGGGCTAGAAGGATTGACACCGGCCATCGAGGACATCCTCCCACCTCTCTGAGTTCCCCTCCCAACTCTCCCGGCATCCACCATCTGTTGCTGTTGCTGCTGCTGCTGCTGCTCCCCTTGCGAAAGCTGTTGCGAGATAGACGGCGGGAACAAGTTCAACTGCCTCACAACACCCAACGCAGCCGATAGCGAACTAAGGTCTTGCTGCCCTACTCCCCCCGCTCCTCCACCTCCCCCCAAAAACGACGCCAATCCCCTCTGCTGCAACTGAAGCTGCCCCTCGTCATAGTCATAATCAATCAACGCTGAGATACTAGTATTCTGGATGACGACGCTATTCCTGAATTCGGAGGGAGGGACTGAGACCGAGCGGGCGTGTAGACTGCTTGTCGAGCTCCCTTGGGCACCGGTACCGATACCGATACCCCCATTGCTCCCCGAGCTATTCGCGCTCCTGATAGGCCTCGGGTGCGTAAGAGGGGTAGCAGGGGGCGTCGTGTGCAGTTCATTCGAAAGGTCCACGAGATCGTCCAGACTAAAGGGCTCAGCTGCCATCAACGCCGCTTTCGACTTTTCTGCATCCTTGCGTTGTTGTTCTTGCAGTGCCGCGTGGTGGTTATGGTGGTGGTGGTGGTGGTGGTGGTGATGCAAGAACTGCTGTTGCTGTTGCTGCTCAGGCCTCTTCGAAGGTGATGACTGCCCCGACTGCTGAGCCTGCCTCGTCGGAGACGCATGGTGAGAATGCGACGACCCGGACACATCGCCCATCGCCACATCGTCCTCCCTCAAGTCTTCATCCATCGATTCAGGTGGGAGCGTGATACCCAACGGATCCGCTGCTCCCCCTCCTCCTCCTCCACTTCCACCAGCACCAGGACCGGTATGAGGATCATCCAACGCCAGGCCGCCAATCCCAGTCGGGTCGTCCAACCCTCCAGCAGTAGCATAAATGGACGGCGTATGCAGCTGCATCGGATGAATCCCCGCATTCTGCGCCGTCATCGCCGACAACGACAACCCCGTCAACCCAAGACTCCCAAACCCAAACCCTCCCGCTCCTCCTCCCGCCGCCGCTCCTAGACCCCCTGACGTAAAGAAGCCACCGTTATGCACAGGCTGGTGCGTCCTCGCACTGAAAATAAGATCCCCAGCATAACTCGAATGGTGCGTAAACCCTCCCCCATACCCGCCCGGATGGTGCTGAAACACCACATCATCCGAAAACGTCGAATGCGTATCCCCCACTCCCACTTCGCTCGAAAAGTCGTTTATCATCGACGACGTGGTCGGCAAGAGGTCGTACCGGTCCATCACCCCCTGGTTGAGCTGGTGGAATGAAAACGGCGATGCGGGGGATGAGTGTTCGTGCATAAAGGCAGA
The DNA here is from genome assembly GCA_004126415.1 of Candolleomyces aberdarensis. Taxonomy (NCBI): domain Eukaryota; kingdom Fungi; phylum Basidiomycota; class Agaricomycetes; order Agaricales; family Psathyrellaceae; genus Candolleomyces; species Candolleomyces aberdarensis. The sequence goes on from SDEE01000347.1 coordinate 34,878, forward strand.
CGAGGAGGAGGATGCGTTGGCATTGGCACCTGCACCCGCACCGCTGCTCGACGGGTCCAATCGCGGGTTGGGACTGAACCAGTCCGTCCCCCAAGCCGATTTGCCAATCATCCCACCAACGCTGAATGTGTTGTGGCCGTTGTTGGTGTTGTGCGAGTCGGATCGGCGTTGTTGGGAGAGGAAAGGCGACGAGGACGATCCCATCAACAAATCGGAAGAGGAAAGGTGGCTGGAGGTGGGAGAACCAGCAGCCGTCGACCAGTGGTTTGAATGTGTAGGTGTACTGACGCCAGAACTCCATGCATGCTGGGAGTGGCCTTCTTGGGTTGGCGGCATGAAATCTGCGGGGAGGGCGAGGGCGTCGGCCAGGGGGTCGAGGGTGATCATGTCCATCGAGTCGTCTTCGTCGGTTTCGCAGGGGATTTCGTTGGGCGAGTTCTTCGACGGGGAGGCGTCCCCCACCACGTCCGATATCAAAGGTGTCGAGGGGAGGTTGAAGGGAGGGGACATTTGACCCTCATCCTCGCCCCCTGAGCTATCTTCATCTTCCGTGCACGCGGTGCTCTGGGGAACGCTCTTCGTCCCACCCCGCAGCAGACCCTGGTTGGTATGCGCTCGTCGTCGGCTGCGTACAGGTCCCCCAGTCGAGGTCGTCCCGAGCTGGTCGTCCGTCGCAGCCCTCTTCGACATCGTCAGATTCGCATTCAGATTCATCGCCATCGTGGCCGCCGAGGCAGTACTAGCAGCATCGGCAGCTGCAGCCGCCGCTGCCATCTTCTTCTTGGCAGAATTCCTCGGTTTGTACCCAGCCAGCTGGTAAAGCTCTGGGAACGCATTCCTGAACCTATCCCGCAAGTCTGTCGACCTTCTGTTCTGCTCTTGGAAGATCGGGTAGTCTTTGACAATCGTGGCCCACACGGTGCCGTACTTCTCGTACCCCTCTTTCAGTGCACGGTCCTCCTCCTCTGTAAAGGGTCTCCGGCGCTTCGACCGGGTTTTCTCGAAGAGGGAGGAGCCGTCGGGTAATGTGGACCGCACTTTGCTTGAGAGGTGGGTTTTGGCGTTGGGGTAGTGCTGTTTGTAGGCGTCGGGGAAGTAGGTGCGGAAACGGTCTTTGAGGTCGACGGGGGAGCGGCTGTCGAATTTCAGTGTTGGGTCTCGGAGGATGGTCTTCCAGTTTCCCACTCCATGCTGCAGTAGTCATAGTGGTAGTAGACAAAGCCAACTCTTGCATTAGGAATGGTATAACAGTAGTAGGCGAATCCACATACCTTGTTACACCCAGTAACAAGCATCTGCGTCTCCTCCGGCGTCCACTTCTTCCTTGCTTTCTTCTCGGATACGAGTCTTTCAGGTGTCGTCGAGGATGGTCCAGGGAGGAGGGGTTGGTGCGACTCCGAAGGGGACTCGACTTTGCGTACCCTCTCTGGAAGTGGTGCATCCCCACTCGCCCTGGCACCACTCGTTTCAGGAGCACCGTGGCCAGACACCCCACCAGCCGACTTGTCCTTATCCAACCCCGTATCATCCCTAAAGCTCCATCCCTCGACGACCCGAGGGGACGACGGCAGCGCCAGAGACACCCTTCGCTGTTTCAGAGGCGCCGGGAGCGACGTTGCTGCTGTTGCTGGAGGTGGTGCGGGGGTCTTGAACGAAAACGTGGATGCTGTTGACTGTGCGCTGCCATTGCTCTTCCCCTCTCCTCTTCTTGTTGTTGGTGTGGGTAGCGAAGCTACCGTTGCTGCTGCTGCCGTGCTCATTTTCGTAGGAGCACCCCGTTAATGGTTACGTATGGCCTGGCTTGACTATCAATCCAGTTCCCTTCTCTCCCTCGTCGATAAAAGAAAGGCGAAAATAGTCCTCCGTGATTCCGTATTGCTGTGAAGTGTGTGAAGAGAAAACGAGTTGAGGGGTGMAGGTGAAGGGTGTGTGTTGCGTGGCCGTAGCGGTGGGTTCTGTTGATATGATGGATGCTGGACAAAGTCAGACAAATCGCCTGTTTTTCGCTTGCTGCCTCGTTGCTGGAAGAAGCTCCAAAGCTGTTGTGGCCCAGACTCTCCGGCTACAGAGAGAGGTAGGAGGCGATGACGCAGGGGNACAGGCGAGGGGCACGTTGTGGTGTGGTCGACAAGAGAATTCGAAATCAAAATCCTCTTTGATGCTAAGCAAAGTGGCAACAGGGGCACAACGGCATCATTTCATTTGGGAACATGGCCAGGCTCTACTGGAGTATGTATTCAATTCACTAGGAGCACCCCATAACTACGATAACAAAGCTTTCGATATAACCTTTCAGCCCGGCATACTCGGCTTCGGATTCTTTGGGTTTGGCGTTGGGGTAGTAGCGGTCTTTTCGTCGAATTCGAGGGTTGGGTCTCGTTCCCCACGCCATNCTGTAGTCAGAGAGTTAGAAAGTCATCGCATATTGGTAGTAGGAGAGCGAGAAACGCACCTTATAACACTTAGTAACAAGCATCTGCCTCTCCTCTGCCGTCCACTTCCTCGTTGCCTTCTTCTCGGCTCGTGCTGCTTCCGTATGCATCTTCCTAGAAGGACCCTTTGCACGTTAACTAGACTTGCAAGCCAATGCACCTGTCAATATGGAAAAAGAGAAAACGTCTTCCGGAATTCCGAACATGAAAATGGCTGTGAAGGGCGTGAAGAGAAAAACGAGGAGAAGTGAAAGTGAAGGTGTGCGGGGGGTGGCCCTCGTATTTATTCGCTTACTGCCTCGTTGCTGAAGAAGCTCCAAAGCTGCTGTAGTCCAGACTCCGGCTTCCCAGAGAGGGGAAAGGCGACCAAGGGGGACAGGCGAAAGGCACGTTGGTGGTCGACAGGAGAAGTCAAGTTCCTCTTTGATTCTCGATCCTAGGGGCAAGGCAGCAACAGGGGCACCGGCATCACTTCATTAGACGTAGAGGGGAGGGGGTTCCCTACTAGATAAGATAGCTCAGGTGAGATGCGAGGAGAAGAAGGACTGTTTGGGCACACCAGTTAGTCATGCGAAGGCGCTGGGCAGAGGGTGGCTGCGGCGAGACTTCAAAAATATGAACGAGGGTCTAGCGGCTACTGACACAAACGACGACGACAAGGGAGATGGAGAAATATTAATGAGTAGGAAGAGCAGCGCGATGTTTGGATCACTCATGTGATCCAAACAAACCAGCCTGCTCCTGTTGCCTACTTTGTGCGATGTGCAAAACATCCTGCATCTTCAACAAATCAAAGTAGCGTGGATTTCATCTCTAATCGCAGCAACCCCTCATCCGACAAAGAGATAGACTGCCATGGTAAAACCTTGGCCTAATCTTCCTCTTCCTACCTGGCATATTCCCCTCTTCGTCCCCAAACCCAACTCCCGCTATTTTCCTAAGCGCATCCAAATCTTGCTCCTAGCCTTCGCCAGCCCACTCGAACACAAGATGCCGACCGAGTATGCTTGAGAGCATTATAAGCGTTCTTGGCCTCATGCCGAGTGACGAATTCGAAGAAGGCAAAGCCTCGTGTTCGCAAATCGAATTTCTTGGGGAGACGAACCGATTTAGGCTTTCCGTAGGCACTGGAGGGGAAAAAACATGTCAGTAAAACGAACGTTGCTTCTCTTTCAAACAAGCGGTAGAAAAATATAAAACCCCGGGGAAAAAAGAGGGGAGTAAACGAACCTGAACAAATCCTTGGTATCCTTCTTCGCAGCCTCGAGCAGCACATTTCTGAAAATCATCTTCGTAATCCTCGCCTTGGCTCTCGTACCCTCTCTGCACCCCAAACATCTTCCCCCTCCCCTCCCCGTGAACTTCGAGTTGACGTTCGACTCATGCCCATCAAGCACGAAACCCTGCATACTCTTCAGGCCTTCCTGGCGCTTTCAGTAATTTGAACCCAACGAAGCCGTAGCCTATACGAAGCTTTGAGTTGGGTTTCTTGGAGTCCGGTTTAGGGATATGCACAAAGAGGCAGGAAGGTAAGGAAGCGAAGACGAAGGTAAACCTTTCCTGAGCTGTCGCCAGTGAGACTCTCACTGGCGATGAGAGGTTCTCGACGTATAAAGTCGTTCCTACCCCTCCTGCCTCCCGCTCCCTCTCCCACTGTACCTGGCGCCGAAGCTCGGCCCTCAAGGACTCTAACAACAATGCTCTCCAACATCTCCTTCGTCTCTTCTTCTACCTCCCCTGCTCCGGCAGCACTCGTATCGAACATCCCCACAAGCCCTTTCTCCAAATACGCTATCGAAGTCCCTACCCGCCGATACACTACACTCCTAAATCCCTTCCCCGCCACTTCCGCTTTGACGTACTCCACGACAGCRGTCGTGCATGCGCGGGGGGTACGAGAATACACCTCAGCTCTCCGTGAGGCTCGAAGAGTTCGCGGATATGGGGTATATATCTGACGAGTATCACCGTATCCAATCTGAATAGGCGACTGGAGTTGGAGTCTGGGGATTGGAAAGAATAAGACGACCTGTGCGATTCCAGGTACGCCTCTGTCTCCGGTATAATATGCGCTTCTGCAAGCGCCAATCTATGCCGAATAACTTCTTGAGCTTTCAGAGGAACATACTCGAATTAATCACATTATGAGAAAGCCGACTAACATTCATATACAACATACTCCAATTAAACGCTTTCCTCGCCACAGCCTTCCTTTTCGCCTCTTTCTCCCCTTCTACCGTCACCTTCTTCTCGCTGCCCTCTGCACCTCCCCCAGAGGAGGGTCCGATGTCCCTATTTGAGAGGTATCATCCTCGAGGTATAGGTATGAAAAATAAGGGTCGTGTTCTCATCTGAAAGAGAGTAGAGGTTAGTAAAGCTGTTTCCAAAAACGGCAAAAAGGGAGGGAGGAGAAAGANGGGGAAAAAAACTCAGATCTACTATCAATATGTGTATTATCATGCCCCACCCGACAAAGGAGGAGGTCTAATGTCTCTGAATAGTATCATCATAGATCGTCAACCCTTGACAGCCCTAGGACTGTAGGTCAATGTCGAGGGGGAAGAAAAGAACACGAAAATACAGAAAGTTGAGAGCAGATCCTCACCTGCGTGATATTCCCYGGAAACAGTCTAAAATCCTCCTACAACTCTTCCTCTGTACACGAGAACGTCAGATTGCGAACGAACGATCGCGCACTTTGGAGGATGGCCTCTTTGATGGGGATTTTCGTTTCTCCACGGGCTTTCGGTTTCGAGTCCTCTACCTAGCAATATCGCTGTGAGCAAATATACCGAGAAATAAAGGAGCAGGGACGACGCGCCTCATCGCCATCCTTATGATTGTCTTTTACGCCGTCCTCGTCGTCGGACTGTTTGAAGGCCTTTCTTCAACAACTTCGTCGACTTTGGAAGACATCCACTGCTCGTACCACCCCATATCGGGCAAAGGTTCTAAACCTGGTGGGAGAGCTGACAAGTCTTCATCCCCATCTCCACGTCTTCTCCGACAGCACCATCCTGCTCCCTGGTCTTAGCGGAAGTGCAAGTGGACTTCAAGGAAGGACAAAGAGGAGCAGCAGGTCGAGTTCTCGGTACCCAAGAAGACCCTGTCTTTGTCCTGGGAGTTCGCTTCCAGCAACTGTTCCGGCTGCTTGCTTCCTGCAGGGGCAGATGGTGCCTGTGTCGGCTGGTGTTTTGATTTTCCTTTCGCCGTAACCGTAGACAATGTAGCTTCTGCAGGCGATGGACCTAGCCTTGGGCGGTTGTTAGGTCTAGGTGAAGGTTCATGGCCTTTATCCTGGTCAGAGAAACATATCAGCCTGCGTCCTCCTAAACTAAAAATCCACAGGAAGAAACGTACTTCGACATTCCGGGCACTAATCCTCGTCGAATCGATAAACGTCTTATCAAAACGCTCCTTCGCCTTCTGTGCCTCCTGGGGAGTCTTGAGCTCCCCAAACCCAGATCACCTGGATCGCGTTTCAGCGAAACTTTGGCATCGACATGCCGCGCTGCTGGAAACGTTGGAGGAGGCGATCGGGTGTGACAGAGTCTGGAAGGTTTTTGACGATCATCTGAGTTGACGTGACATAAGAGGGAAGGAAGGGAATGAGATGAACCTGAAAACAATGTTCATTTACTTATATGTTTTGTTGGTGCGGTTGAAAGTCCGACTGGATCGGGTTTGGAGGATGAGTGCTTTGTACCGGTAGTTATATTGGAGGAATGTGAATTCCACTCATAGAAAATGTAGATGTCAAGAGATTTGAAGGCTAAATCGTGCCAGTCCCCAGATCAAACTCCGCCTGGTGCTTACCGGTCATCGCCTCCAATCTGCTGAGCGCTTAATTGCTCCTAACCCTTCTTTCGCTCGCTCGCGATGGCTTCAGACCAAAAGTATCTTCTCAGGAGAGCGGAACCCTTGCGGTATCCCAAACTATCCTTCATCGTACGTCCTCTCATCCGACCTTCACTTTCCCTCACCATAAACTATAGGCTAATGTCGACGAATACCTGACCGACAATTTCTCCGACAGCATTGGAACGACATTGCCGGCGTTCCAAGATGCCATAGGCTGTACACCCTAACGGCTAGCACCTCCGATGTTGGTGCTAAAAACGAGGATGAAATATCGGTACATGGAAGCCAACGTGACTCCAAAGCGAACGAGTTTGAAGGAAAAGATACCTGATATTAGGAAGACGTTGAATGTTGTTGAGTACTTGCTGGAAAGGAGGGTCAGTGCTCTCTATCCGTTTTCATCAACTCTTGTATGATCCGGTGAAGGGATGGCTAATGTAACGGTGGTCTTGTAATTTATCTAGGAAGGTAAATAAATCGAAGACAGAGAATGTTGAAAATGACCTCGACGGCCCTGACGAAGAGGAAGACCTCTCAAATCTAAAACCGATCACAACAACATACGAACTCATGATATGCTTTACGCCAAGCGCAACTCGAAGAATCCGATAGTGTTCATCTATGGCTAGGGGTGCGTATAAGGTATTTTCACGCATACCAAAACCTCTCTCCAAAGCACTGTTTTTTCGGTCCGACAGGCCACCATAATACTCTCCTACAAACCCCCTCAGGCACAATCCTTCTTATGCACCCACCTAGAAGCTGCCCAACAAAACCTCCAAAACACGGTTGAGGACCTCGAGTTCCTACGGGAGGAGCTAAGGATCATTGAGGTCAACATCGCGAGGGTGTATAATTGGGACGTCAAACGGAGGAGGGAGAAGAGGGTCATGAGGCGAATGGTAGAAGGGAAAGTGGGAGATAAGAGTGTGTAGGTTATACGGCCCTTTCATCCGTTTCAAAAATTGAATGCGTCGAATAAATATCTATCAGAAATTAGTGCAAAGCGAATCATATTATACATCATTTCAATCCGAACTTCAAAATGAAAAATCGAGCAAAGTCCCAGCGACACGATAAATATCCAAAGAAAAAACCACAACCCATTACCAGACCTAGACCACCTAACCTAGCCCAAGCAGCTCTACTTCTTCCCGAACCCCAAGATTGAACGTCGCTTCGACTTGCGTTTGGACTCCTCATCCCCAAGAGCACCCTCTTCACTAGAAGGATCCAAGCTCGAGTTCGTACTAGAGCTCCCATGAGAGACCCCGGCCGTTCAACTCCCCGTCTTCTCGCTCCTCTCCTTCTTACTTTCTTTCGCCTTCTCCGAGGAGGCAAGGGAGTTGGTGGTGACGGCCAGTTCTGCCGTTTTCCTCTTCCACCTTGAGAATGCGCGGCAAAAAGAAAGTCATAGTCAGCATACACTGGTTGGGCGAAGTACGAACGAGGACGGTGAAAGCGAACTTTCAAACTCACCTGGATTCGATACCGGTCCGCGGCTGTTCAACGGGGTATTTGAAGAGCCATCTGCTGTATACGTAGAGGTACATGATCAGATCTGGCAGAGAACGAGGATCTGCACGCACCAAGGAACGTCGGGTTAAAATGACGCGCTCCGGAGAGATACATATTATTAAACGACACTGATACACCTCCCATCGGGGCACATGCCCGGGAAACGTCTGGCGTGGTCGACATGAGCTCCTGGAGAAGAATTGTTTCTTGGTCTAGCCGTAGCTGAACAGCTGCAAGTCCAAGAAAGCAAAAAACGTACAATCACCCTCCAATACGGGTGACGGGAGGATGGGTGACGGGAGGATGGGGTTGGCGCGACCACGAGGAGCCAGAAATGGGGACAAAGCCCGCTGTGTGTGCTTTGTGCTGAGATGGCCGGAATGTTCACCTTTGCCGGGCCTTAGTTGCTCAGTGACTGGTGTGTGCTTTTTCTTTGTGCTCAAAGGCAGGAGCGACGTTCCGGAGATTTGGTGCAGAAGGAAGAGCCTTTAAAGGGCCCTCAGGCTGGCGGTACTCCGATGTTTAATTGCTCTTTGGCGCTCGGAGAAGTAGGGCTGTGCAAGGCCACTCCACGACAAACCTCGTGCTGTAAGTCTGTCCTTAGCTCGTCTCACGTACAACTGGGAGGCATTGGTGTGCGGTTTGTGCTAAGATAGCCGGAAGGACAATTGTAGCTGGGCCCCGGCGACAGTCAGGAGTGATAATCGCGCCTCTTCGGAGCTTCGAAGAGTAAAGGCTGTGCAAGGCCACTCGAGATCTGTGACAAATCTCGTTCCATGCTGAACGACCTTCGGCAGTAGCCAGAAGTGATCATCGCGCCACTGTGGCGACGCTTCAAAGAGTAAAGGCTGTCCAAGGCCACTCTATGACAAACCTCGTGCCGTAGGTCCCTCGCTGAACTCGTCTCAAGTACAGCTGGGAGGCCTTCGGTGTGTGATTTGTGCTGGGATATCCGGAAAGATAATCGTAGCTGGGCCCCAGCAACAGTCAGGAGTGATAATCGTGCCTCTTTGGCACTCCGAAGGTAAAGGATGTGCCAGGCCACTCTGACAAATCTCGTGCCGTGCTAAACTCGTCTCGCGTACAGCTGGGAGGCCTTTGATGTGTGGTTTGTGCTGAGATAGCCGGAAAGATAATTGTTGCTTGGCCCCGGTGGCAGTCAGGAGTGGTAATTGCGCCTCTTTGGCGCTTCGAAGAGTAAAGGCTATGCAAGGCCACTCTGTGACAGACCTCGTACCGTAAGTCCCTCGCTGAACTCGTCTGACGTACAGCTGGGAGGCCTTTGGTGTGCGTTCTGTGCTAAGATAGCCGGAAAGATGATCGGAGCTGGAGTTAGGAGTGATGACTGCGCCTCTTGGGCGCTTCGAGGAGTAAAGGCTGTGTAAGGCCACTCTGTGACAAACCTCGTGCCGTGAGTCCCTCCTGAACTCGTCTCACGTGCAGCTGGGAGGGGTTTGGTGTGCGGTTTGTGTTGAGAGAGCCGGAAAGATAATCGTAGTTGGGCCCCGGCGGTAGCCAGTAGTGATGATCATGCCTCTTTAGCGCTTCGAAGAGTAAAGCCTGTGCAAGACCACTCTGACAAACCTCGTGCCGTAAGTTCCTTGCTAAACTCGTCTCACATACAGCTGGGCGGCCTTTGGTGTGTGATTTGTGCTGGGATATCCGGAAAGATAATCGGAGCTGGGCGCCGGCAACAGTTAGGAGTGATATCAATAATCGTGCCTCTTTGGCGCCCCGAAGGGTAAAGGTTATGCAAAGCCATTCTGTGACAAATCTTGTGCCGTGCTAGACTCGTCTCACGTATAGCTGGGAGGCCTTCGATGTGTGGTTTGTGTTGAGATAGCCGGAAAGATAGTTGTTGCTGGGCCCCGGCGGTAGTCAGGAGTGGTAATCGCGCCTCTTCGGCGCTTCGAAGAGTAAATTTAAAGGCTATACAAGGCCACTCTGTGACAAACCTCGTGCCGTAAATCCCTCGCTGAACTCGTCTCACGTACAACTGGGAGGCCTTCGGTGTTTGATTCGTGCTGGGATATCCGGAAAGATAATCGTAGCTGGGCCCCGGCGACAGTTAGGAGTGATAATCGTGCCTCTTTGGCGCCCTTAAAGGGAAAGGCTGTGCAAGGCCACTCTGCTCGTGCCGTGCTGGACTCGTCTTACGTATAGCTGGGTTTGATGTGTGGTTTGTGCTGAGATAGCCGGAAAGATAATTGTTNGCTGGGCCCGGCGGTAGTCAGGAGTGGTTATTGCGCCTCTTTGGCGCTTCGAAGAGTAAATTTAAAGGCTATGCAAAGCCACTCTGTGACAAACCTCGCGCTGTAAGTTCCTCGCTGAACTCGTCTCACGTACAGCTGGGATTCAGAGGCCTTTGGTGTGTGGTTTGTGCTGAGATAGCCGGAATTATAATCCTTGTTGAGCCCCGGCGGTACCAAGGCCTGACATATTCACATCTTCCGACATGACTTAGAATTAATACAGATCACATTTCAAATCGCAGCGCCCCATCCGACAAGAAGATAAACTACGATAAATGAGCCTTGAACCTAACCTTCCAAATCCTCCGGATCCTCCTCTCCCTTCTTCCCCGGCATATCCAACTTCCTCTTCCTCCCCGGCATATTCCCCTTCCCGTCCCCAAAGCCCACTCCCGCCTTTTTCCTAAGCGCGTCCAAATCTTGTTCCTCGTCTTCGGCAGCCCACTCGAGCACAAGATGCCGCCCGAGTAAATGCGTATGCTTGAGAGCGTTGAAAGCATTCTCCGCCTCGTGCCGAGTGACGAATTCGAGGAAGGCAAAGCCTCGTGTTCGCGAATCGAATTTCTTGGGAAGACGGACTGATTTGAGCTTTCCATGGGCACTGTNAGCGAAAAGTCAGTAAACACGAACGTTGCTTTTCTTTCAAACAAGCGATAGAAAAAAATGAGAAGAACTGGAAAAATGAGGGGAGCCAACGCACCTGAACAAATCCCTGATATCCTTCTTCGTAGCCTCAAACGGTACATTCTTCACAATCATCTTCGTCGTCCTCGCCTTCGACCCTGTACCCTTCTCTGCACCCAAAGCATCTTTCTCCATCTCTTCCTTCCCTCTCCCCGCGAACTTGACGTTCAACTCATGCCCGTCAAGCACAAACCCCTGCAAACTCTTCAAAGCCTTTTTGGCGCTTTCGGGGTCTTTAAACCCAACGAAGCCGTATCCCATACTCAACTTAGAGTTGGGCCTTTTAGGGTCCGGTTTCGTTTGTATCCGGGCAAAGAGGAATGAAGGAAGCGAAGCAAAGACAGACGAGAACTTTTCCTGAGTCGTCGCAAACGAGAGGTTCTTGACATATAGCGTCGTTCCTACTCCTCCTGTCTCTTCCACTCCCTCCGGCTCCGCCTTATCTCCACCCTCGGAGACCCTGACCACCGTCTTCTCCAACATCTCCTTCGTCTCTTCCGACACCCCGCCCTCCCCATCAGAACTTGAATCGAACATCCCAACCGGTCCCTTCTCCAAATAGACAACCGAGTTCCCCATCCTCCTGTACGCCACACTCCTAAAACCCTTAGCCGCCTCCTCCGCTTTGACGTACTCCACAACAGCAATTGTACCCGCTGGAGGGACCAGAACACGCACCAACTCCCCGTGAGGTTCGAAGAGTTCGCGAATCTGGGTTTCGGTAGTTCCGTAGGGGATATTTTTGACGAGTATCACCGTATCCGATCTGCGTGGACGCGAATTGGAGTTTGATTGGAAAGAGGATAAGACGACCCCGTGCGACTCGAGGTACACCTTCGTCTCCGTTATAATATGCGTTTCCGCAAGCGCCAACTTGACTGCTGGATTACTTGTTGCACCGCCCTCTAAGGAGGAAGAGTCGGGGTTGAGGATGGCGGTTTTAGGTATCCCCATCCTATCAGCGATCGAGGAGGCTACAGCGTCGCTCTAACAATAGGAACCGGAAGAAATTTAATCAGTTCACGAACAATCACATTATGAGAGGAACGACTAACATTCATGTACAACATACTCCAATTAAACTCTTTCCCCGCCGCGGCCTTCCTCTTCACCTCTTTCTCCCCCTTCACCGTGACCCTCTTCGTCTTCCCTTCCGCTCCCTCCAGATCAGCGTTAGGACCCCCTCGACGATCGACAGCACCGAGGATATGCAGTAGCCGACCCTGGAAGGACGATTTATCCAGAGCGTCGTACGCAGCGACGGCTTCGGTGGGAGAGGCAAACGTAACGTACGCCAGGCCTTTGGCTTGTTTGGTGTTGAGGTCGATGGGGATATGAACCTATCAATGGAATAAATCAGGATTGCCGTCGTCAAGCGCCGAAAAAGAGAAAGAGAAAGATCAGATAAAATTTCTACTATCGATATTGTGGATCAACATTCCCCCCACCCCGTAAAGGGAGAAGGTCTGATGTCCCTATCTAAGAGGTATCATCCTTGAGAACGTAAAAAATTCGGGTCGCGTTCTCACCTAAAAAATAGAGGAAGGGATCAGTAAAGCTGGTATCCAGGGGATTCCGAAAAGGAGGAGTAAGAGGGGATAGTAGAAGGGAGACTCAGATAAAATTTCTACTATCGATATGTGGATCAACATGCCCCCGCACGGTGGCGGTGGTCTGATGTCCCTATCTAAATGGTATCATCATAGATCGTCAAGCCCTCAACGTCCCTTGGGCTGGAGGTCGAGGGAGAGGAGGGAGAAGGGAACACAAAAATGACCTGGAAAAGCTGAGAATAAATTCTCACCTGTGTGATGTTCCCAAACGGTTTGAAATGTTCCTCCAACTCTTCCTCCGTACACGAGAACGTCAAATTGCGGACGAATAATCGTGCAGTTTGGAGGATGGTTTCTTTGATAGGATCTTTCACTTCTTCCTCCGGGTTTGAGGCTTCCACCGCCGTCTGTAGCACCCATATCAGAGCCGGATAATCCGCAATGGTGTGATACGACATACCTCTTCGTCGTTCTGATTATCCTTACCGGCGTCCTCGTCGTCAGACTGCTCGAACGCCTTTTCTTCAACGACTTTGTCAACGTTGGACGTCATCCGCTGCTTGAGCCATTCCATATCAGACAACGGTTGCGAAGCTGGTGGGAGGGCTGACGAATCTTCGTCGGCCATCTCCACGTCCTCGTCGTCGCCACTATCCTGTTCTTTGGCCTTAGCCGACATCGAGGTAGCTTTTGCAGGTGCGGGAAGGGCGGAAGGTTGAGGAACGGAATCCTCATTAGCCCATGAAGGCCCTTTCTTCGTCCTGGGTTTCATCACTTCCATGAACTGCTCCAGCTGTTTGTTCCCGGAACCAGAGGCGGACGGTCCCTGGTCTTTTGATTTGCCTTTCGCCGAAGAGGATTGTACTTCGGTAGGCGATGGGCCTAGCCTTGGACGTTTGTTAGGTCTAGGCGAAGGTTCGTGGCCCTTTTCCTACAAAAAAGTGATCAAGAACAACTTATGAGCCTGCGCCTTTTCGACCGAAAGATAAAACCAAAAGCGTGACTCACCTCTACGACCCCGACACTAATCCTCGTCGAATCGATAAACGTCTTATCAAACCACTCCCTAGCCTTCTGTGCCTCCTGGGAGGTCTTGAACCCCACAAACCCAAACCGCCTCGAGGTCCCATCTCGTTTCAGCGAGACTTTGGCGTCCGTAAGCGTACATGCTGGACTGCCTTTTTGCTGAAAATGTTGGCGAAGGCGGTCGGGCGTGACATAGTCTGGAAGATTTTTGACGATCAGCCGAGTTGACATATTGACATACTACGAGGAGGAAGGAAAAAGGGAGAAGACGAACCTGAAAAAAATGTTGGTTGCCGCGCTTTTGATGGGTGTTTTTATCAAGTGGGGTTGGAAGTCCGACCGGATCAGGCTTAGAGGGTGACTGGTTTGTACTGAAGGTTATACTTGGGGGATGTGAAGTAGGAGGAAGGTTTATTGTAGCAGCTATATGTTGAATTTAACTCCTCAAGAACGTCGATTGTCGCCTCGAGAAGCTCCAGAAAAAGCCATGCCGAAGCTCCCAAATCAAGCTCCGCTCGGGTATTGCCGCCCATCAGCGAGCCAATCTAATCTGCAGTGAGCGCTCGATCTCTCCCAACCCTTCTTTCATTCGCAATGGCCTCAAAACCAAAAACCATCTTCTCAGAAGAGAGAAACCCTCGCGGTATCCCAAAAGCTCCCTTCATCGTACGCGCCTCTCCCATGCCTGCCCTTCCGTCACCATAAGCTAATCATAGACCGTGATGATGGTGATATAGGCAAATGTCGACGAATACATGTCGGATGATTCCTCCGACAGTATCGAAACGACACTAAGAGCATTCCAAGATGCCATAGCGTGCGCACCCTCAAAATCTTTACCCTTGGCATTGGTGCTAAAACGAGGACGAAATCTAGGAAGTACCGGTACATGGAAGCCAACTTGACGCAAAGGCGGACGAGTTTGGAAGAGAAGATACCTGATATCAGGAAGACGTTGGATGTTGTTGAGTACTTGCAGGAAAGGAGGGTGAGTATTCTGTATCCCTTTTTATTGAATTATCCGCTGACGGGACGACCAATTTATCGGCGCTTGTGATCTATCTAGGAAGGCAAATCGAAAACCGAGAATGATGAAGATGACCTCGACGACGACGATCTAGAAGACGAAGACGACGAAGAAGAAGACCCCTCAAATCTAAAACCAATCACAACAACATACGAACTCAACGATACGCTCTACGCCGAAGCACAACTCGAAGAATCCGATAGTGTCTACCTATGGCTAGGGGTGCGTATTCCCACCTCCCTTTCCCCCTGCTTTCCTTCCCAGATTGATGTTGACATGTGCTCTAGGCCAACGTAATGCTCTCCTACAAACTCCCTCAAGCCCAATCTCTCTTAAATACCCGCTTAGAAGCCGCACAACAAAACCTCCAAAACACGATCGAGGACCTCGAGTTCCTAAGAGAACAGCTAACGATCATGGAGGTCAACACGGCGAGGGTGTATAATTGGGACGTCAAACGGAGGAGGGACAAGAGAATTGCTGCGGAGAAGGAGGAGGGCAAGGAGGGTCGGTAGGATCGGGGAGATGAGAGTGAGGAAATGTGACGTTCAAGTCCGTTGCTCTGTGCGCAAGTCCGTGCGCAAGTCAAGCTCCAGGTTAGAGCTCCCTACATATATCTCGTAGCTAGCTCTTTTGTAGCATTCCTGGTCGAATCAACTCATTACATTCTTGTCCCCCACCGTCGTCCCCCGTTAGATCTTAAGCCTGTTCTCTATCTCCTGAAAGCCTTGACCGTGACAGTAAAGTAGGAGTGAGTATGTTTTGTGGTCCTTCGCGTTGCTTCCCTTTCAAAAATTTGTGCTTTGATCATGACAATTTTTCCGCTTCACTTGCCCATTGAAGATGGTTGACCTCACCCCCCTTCACGAATACGTAGGTTAGGCCGATCGTTGGATCACCG
This sequence comes from Candolleomyces aberdarensis, assembly GCA_004126415.1. NCBI lineage: Eukaryota > Fungi > Basidiomycota > Agaricomycetes > Agaricales > Psathyrellaceae > Candolleomyces > Candolleomyces aberdarensis. Next base: position 50,132 of record SDEE01000347.1, read on the forward strand.
AATCGTAATGTATCGATTCCATGAAAAAACCAATTACAAACACAAGAAATGCCTCGCTCCGCTTCGGCACCCCTTCAAACCCAGCAACAATCTCAGCTCGAAGGCCGGGTTGGCTCACCCTGAATCAGTGATGCTGTGTGCGTCACCTACTGTAGATACTCAACGAACATATACGAAAGAATTCACCGGATACCGATAATATATACAGCTGTCGAGGAAAGGAAAGGATAGACTAGATTTCGAAATTTGT
>SDEE01000348.1:0-49935 GCA_004126415.1 Candolleomyces aberdarensis
GGAATCGTCGAGCGCGCAGGGACCTGAGCCCCCGGAAGATCAGCTGGAGATCTGCAAATAATGCAGATGCGAGGGGCGGCTAAGCGCCGGTGGGCGAGAGCCGAGTCAGCTGAACCTGCCGGAGACTAATGGGAAAGCGGAAGGGCGGGCGAAAAAAGAGCGAGGAGTGGGAAAGCGGGTGCTTTCTTGAGTACGACGAGGAGGGAAGAAATAATATTATTATATTATTTCTCGGCTAGCTACAGTGGGCGCATCACGCTCATCATCAACTGTACAGTCGATGATGGGGTGATGTCGGCGGGGTGGAGCGAGCGATCCGCTTACTCTACCCCATCCTTTGATGCGGTACTCCTGCGTCGTACCGCATCTCGGAATGATAGCACTGTCGCGTGACGATGTCGCATTCGGGAATATCCGAGTGAGTGGCTGAGCATTGAAGTATTGCACCTTAGGCCTTGGGATTTGCCCCCTTCCTATAGGGAAGTTTGAAAACGCATCTACCGAGACACCTCCGAGCAAACAACTCACATGAGTGCTTTTTCTATGTCGCCCCGTCAAGGTATTTCATCGCGTTAGTTCGATGTGGTTACATCCAGAAAAGGTTCTTGAGCGCCGACAACTCGTCGAGTTTTCCGTTAAGCAAAAGCATGTTAAAAACAGCCTATCAATCCCCTACCATACCGACCGAAGGCACACAACAATGCTTGGCGGCGACGCGAGCCTCTCGCACAAAGGTGCGCACGACATTTTCCACAGCCTCGGCAATATCCGTGCTACACCCACAGGAGCCCACAAAACACACGAACGAGGCGAAAGCAGTGAGTGATTGTGCTAAGTATCGTACAAGTACAAGTTGAGGAGAGTCCAAGAAAAATGGCGACAAGAAACAGGTTCCAAGAAACCATATGCTCGACTTCAGTTCCGGATATGGGCCGTCGCACTCTCCGTCTGCTCATCAGTCGGGAATTTCGAAAACGCATCCTTGAGCTTGTCCACCGGGGCGGCCAACAGTCCAGCGAGGGTCTCAAAGGGAGGTTTGCTGGGAGCGCTGGGGTGAGATCGAGTGGGGACAAACATCTTAGTCCTCTGGAACGATTTGGCAGTCTCGACCGACTTCTCCAGACCAATCGCAGTTTCAAGCTGCGGAAAATCCTGCTCTTCCTCCGTCTGGATATGCTCCTGCAGGTTATCCATGATCGTTTTGAGGGTAGAGTCAAATTCTGCAGATCCGACCTTCAACCCTTCAATCTTCTTGAGACCATCTTTGACGACCTGCGAATTGTTCGTGTTAGCATTGGCCACTTGGATACTGAAATGACGGAGGGGTAGCTTACTTGATGATCCTCTCGGTCATGCTCCGCAAGAGCGTGGCCCTTGTCACCGAGAGCCTTCTCCATGAGAGGATATACAACTAATTCTTCGCCAATAGAGTGTCTGGCGATCTCCCAAGTGAGTTGGTTGGACCAACGTTCCTGCTGGTCAAGGTTTCCAGCGGCGGCTTTATACTCCGTATAGAAAGCCAAGATCTGCAAACTCGAACGTCAATATGTTATATTTCTGGAGACAAAGAGCACCATCCGTACCTCTCGATGATCGCGCTTGATGGCATCGAGAAGAGTTTGGTGGCTGGGGACGCTCAGGCCGGACATTGTGTGAGATAGCGAAGATGTAGGAAGATGTAAAGGCGCTTTGACTGTATAATTCGAGGTGAATGAGGATTGTGAAACGAGCACGTAGCCTTTAAATACTTTTCAGTCTCTAAATTGAAGCGTTGAGCTCTTTTTGCAAAACGAAGTCCATGACCTCATACTGAACGTAGTAGAGGACGAAGGAACCAATGAGGTTGCATGAATTATGAGACTCCATCCCATGGATCGACGACTCGAGGCGGAAGAGAGCCACATATCGTCGTCAATATCGTCATGCGGGGCGTCAGTGGGACTTTGCTTCTCGAAGTTTGAGCATGGGGTCACAAAGATCAATAAGGCTCTTGCCGTTGGTCAACTCGTCGATATAGTCGAACGTCACACCTAAAGGAAGGAATCATACGCCCAAACGTACGAGCAACGGATTAAAGGGACTTACTTACTTTCTTGTACGAGGAGATGATCATACTATTTCCAAGCATACCTACAGAGGAATCATGGAAGTACACGACCATGGAAGGAAATTGTGCTCAGCCTGCAATCGCAACGTAATGCGCATGTTGATATTACTTTGTAAATGTGCAAAATTTAAAGGATGTCAAGCTGCTAGTTAAATATTGTACATGAATTACGTCTGGCTTCAAAATTCAACAATGCAAAAGATCTAGTTCCTAGCCGCCGCTTCTTTCTCTTCGGTAGTGGGGAACTGCGCGAATGCATCGCGAAGTTTGTCGATTGGCGCCGTCATCAATCCGACGAGCGTCTCGAACGGAGGCTTATTTGGAGCACTGGGGTGCGGGCTGAACAAATAATTAAATCTCGAAAGACGGCAAGCAAGAGGCGATAGAAAGTACTCACCGAGTAGGGGCGAAACCTTTCGTTCTCTTGAAACTCGCAGCAGCGGTTGCCGCTCCTTCTGCCCCGAGCTTCTCAAACAGCAGAGGCAGATCCTTTTGCTCTTCGCTATCGTTGTGCTCATGGAGGTGGTCCATGACAGTTTTCAAAAGTTGGTCGTAGGCCGGCGTTCCTGCGCTCATACCCTCAAGTTTGTACAAGTTTTCCTTGACAAACTAAACATGTTATTCTGTTAGCGCTAAGCTCGCCGGCTACGAGGCCGTCAACATACCTGGTGGTCCTCACGATCCTGGTCCGCGAGCTCCAAGCCTTTGGATCCAAGGTGCTTCTCCATGAGAGGATAAATTACAATCTCTTCTCCAACGGCGTGTCGAGCAATCTCCCAGAACAGCTGGTTAGCCCAGCGTTGTTGGGCATCAGGCTTTCCGGCGTTCTTAACATATTGGTCGTAGTACTCGTACATCTAGAAAGTGGATTGTAAGCTCGGGCCAAGAAATCTGGTGAAGGAAGGACTGTACCTCTTGGTGGTCATCTGCGACTGCAGCCATCAACGCATCCTTGTTTGTGGTAGACATCGCTCTGAAGTTGGTAAAGGCGGGAGGCAGAATTCTGTGGGTTTGAAAGTATCCAGAAGCTCTCGGGGCGCTGTAACGGACGGCGAGGGCACTCTGGAAGACACGCCTGTTCAGGAACTTGGTCGACAGAGACATGAGAAGTAAACGGGTAACTCACAGAAATCGACGTTCAAGACATGAACTGTGCTCTCAATATATAGGACATCGAAACGGAGTGGGATACGTGACAATGGCATGAGGTCATCGCTGACGCAGGTCAGACACCACACAGGCTATCCGAGATTCAATTAAGGCCGGGAGCGCTTAGACTCGGAGGTTTGGAATGACGAAGCGCGCAGGTTATATCACTCAAAGAATCCAAGAGAATGTGCAGGACGAAGTCTTTCAACCGAATGAAGAAGATGAAATCAAATCGTCGCATTGAGTTTGAAGTCCTTCCGTTGCGGTGCCGGTTCGGTAGAAGCTAACGAGTCTCCCGTGCCGATCATCTTATCTTTTTTTCCTCTTTTTTTGCATGATGCCAAAAGAGTTCTCCCGGAAATCATAGAGTGGCAGTTCCTCTTTTTTTTCTTGAGCCCATATTCATTGTCACTTTACGGGCTGAAAATGCGCTAATAGTTAGGCCAGAACCGCTTGGATGCCAAACCTCGGCCGACAATCACCTCGAAAGCCGCCGCGCCATTCAATGCAGACGGCTGCCGATGACCTGCACTTTCTCGAGGTTCAACGTTCTCTATCAAAAAGATCGCCAGAGATCTTCTGATGTCCGGCTTCCGTGCACCAAATGCAACTCTGATGAACACCGTACCAAGGCACCTGGTCAATTAAAACTGCGAAACTCTTCGTTCACAAAGCTGCTAGTACCTACCTGCACTTCGAACAGTGGTTTCTGAGCTTTGATTGAGCTACTATCTTGGCGGGTCCAGCCTACCCTAATAGCCTACCTAGCGTCAGCTGGCGCATACTTCATACCCAGCCCAATGCATCCCTAGCACCCGTCTCCGCTGCGCATTTTGTTTCCACTGCTCCGTGCCTCTCGGCGCATGTCGAAACTCATGCTCGGAAGCAACATTGTGGCGACTTAATCTATTTATCGATTTGCATAGCTTCTTGCCTTATCTAGGATTGGGCTTGTGTTGCGCTATAGGTAGGTGTGTTAGGCTCAAATCTAACCTTGGTGCACCAGTATCGTTGAAGCCCTAGTCGTTTGTTGAGTGCGAGCTTCGCGTTCATGAGGGTATACGATACGTACCAAGTCCTACGATTGGCGGATACTAGTCTTATCGCATTGGTTTGGGGTCCTTTCAGAGGGCCTGGAGTATCTTCCGTGTCGCCACCAGGAAGAAGATTGTGGAGTTACCTGGTGACAATCATGTATACTTCGATCGCCTCCAATTTACTCGGATTCGCGCAAAGCACGGGGATGATTCTAAGCTTCTTGTCGGCACGAATACTTGCAGAGAGGACACCGATGGGAGCGAGGTCAGACTAATGCATGAAATTGGAGCCGATCGAGGCACTGCGAGGTAGGGCTTGCACACCATCGCGCAGTGTATGTAATATTTGTTATCATTAGTAGGCGTTGTTCAGGTCCATTTCATGCCCAGCCGACAGAGTGTGAGGCCACGCAACGTTTGTCTTGAGCACTTGGCTTGATCGATATCTCGGCAGGTGTCCTTGGCATCTTGTCCTATTGGAAGTTTATAATTTATGCCTGGTCGACTGTTGGCGTTGAAGGATGTTAGGAGGTAGGTTGGCATGCACTCTAGTGTCCTGGCGATAGTTTGAGCAGTGCCGGCAGGGACCTGGTTTGAGGCCGACGCCGCAGCTCTCTCAGAAAGCTACTGCGCTTAGATCTCGTACACCGCTTTACCTGGTATACCACCTAATCAAAACCTATAATCCGGGGGAAGGCAGTCCGAGGGCGATGCTATCCGCTCATTGATAACACGCACATCTATCCTTTCCTCCCAGAATATCTTCACGCAAACTCTGAGCGCTGCAGGCATATTCAACGAAGCCTCCCGTGAGTGTTTTCTGGGTGCCTTGAGAAGGCCCATCTGATGCTGACTGCCAAAATTGGCGACCACGTGTCAGAGAACCCCCATTGAGCTGCACAGCTAATAACCATTCAAGGCTTCTGCTGGACTGTGTACTCTCTGAATTTCCGTTCAGTCCTTCAAGGACGTCCTCATACCGTGCTGGCTCTCGGTGGAACGTTCTTTCTGCCCACCGAAGCCCCTTACTCGACTTGGACACACATTCGACCATCCTAGACCGGCAAACCCGATGTCCTTCTTCAAGAGAAGGTCTGTTGTCGACCAACCAAACAGCGACGACGAGCACGATGATACGATAGACCCAGAGCTGCGCCTCCGGACGGTGCGGACGGCAGCGTCTGCGATTGAAGAGTCTATCAGGTCCGAGCAGCGAGCGGAGAGGCGGAAATCTATACGAAAGTCGCGGTCGAGATTCAACTTTACGACCAGGAGTAGACAGGAGAGGAAGTCGCAGGAACCTGCGCCAGGGGCGTCCAAGACAGCAGCAGCGCCGTCGACGACGGTCCATGGCAATCGACGGAACGTCTATGTCAACCAACCACTGTCGGCCATGGAGGCAGATCACGACGGGGAGCCAAAGATCACCTATGCGAGGAACAAAGTGCGGACAACGAGTGCGTGCGCCGTTTATTTCGTGGCCTCGATATGCTAATACATCGCAGAGTACACCGTCCTTACATTTGTGCCCAAAAATCTGTACGAGCAGTTCCGTCGTGTCGCCAACCTCTTCTTCTTGACGCTTGTGATTCTACAATGTGAGTGCTACCCAAGACTATGATGGGTCCCCTCTAACAATTGGCCAGTATTCCCAATCTTCGGAGCACCGACAGGAGCAATAGCCGTGATGCCGCTCGCCTTCATCTTGACCGTAACAGCCATCAAGGACGGAATTGAAGATTATCGACGAGCGGTGCTTGATGAGGAGGTCAACAACTCGGCGGCGACCAAGCTGGACGGAGGGTGGCGCAACGTCAACCAGAAAACCGACTCACGATCCTGGTTAGAGAAACTCCTCGGTCTCAACGCCCCCGGAAAGGTCACAAAGGGTGTACGGAAGCTGCGGGAAAGGGAGGCCGGGCAGGCTCGCATAGTCCTCAACAGAAGTCAGGACGATAGCTCCAGCGTCCTCACTCACGACGTCAGCAACAGCAGTTTGGATCTATCAGGGGCGCAGAACCGCAAGCTGTCGGATATCCAAAGCGTCGACTCCTCTCACAACTATCCACCATCCAACTCCAACACATCCCCGTCCTCGGAATGGGGCCAGGTCGGCAACTTGCAGCAATATCAGGACTCCGTTCGCTCTGCTACCAGCAGCGGGGTCGTCAATTGGTCTAAACGCGGGGGTGGCACCGCCCGGTGGGAGCGAACACTTTGGAAGAAACTCGAGGTCGGCGACATCGTGTTGCTTCGTGACAATGATCAAGTCCCGGCAGATATCATCGTGCTATCGACTTCTGACCCTGACGGCATGTGCTACCTTGAAACCAAGAATCTTGACGGAGAGACCAATCTCAAACCCCGGAAAGCCCTCCGCGCGACATCCTCCATTTCCTCAGAAGATGACGTTGAACGGTCCTCGTTTTGCATCGACTCCGAACCCCCACACCAGAACCTGTACCACTACCACGCTGTCCTGCGCTACCTCGATCCCGCTACCAAGGAATCCAAGCAAGAAGCCGTGTCCATCAACGAGCTCCTGCTTCGAGGTTGTTCGCTTCGCAACACATCATGGATCATTGGATTGGTCGTGTTTACGGGCCAAGATACCAAAATTATGCTCAACGGAGGAGACACGCCTTCAAAACGCAGCAAGATCGAAAAGGAAACCAACTTCAATGTCATTGTTAATTTCGTCCTCCTGGCGATTATGTGTTTGGTTTCGGCCATATTCAGCGGCTTGGAAGATGCCAAGACGGGAACCAGTGCAGAGCTGTTCGAACAAGGCACTGATCCCACCTCATCACGCATCGTCAACGCCATTATCGCATTTGTGTATGTGGTTTCCCCTCCATACTCGACTCGTTCCTCGATTCGCTGACGCGTTGCTTGCAGATCATGCCTCATTGCTTTCCAAAACATCGTCCCCATCTCGCTGTACATCTCCATCGAAATCGTCAAGACCATCCAAGCCTTCTTCATCTCGCAAGACATCGACATGTATTATGAACCCTACGACACCGCTTGCGTTCCCAAAACCTGGAATATCTCTGACGATCTTGGCCAAATCGAGTACGTCTTTTCGGACAAGACGGGCACGCTTACGCAAAACGTGATGGAGTTTCAAAAGTGTTCGATCAACGGAGTGGCGTATGGCGAGGGAGTTACGGAGGCCCAGAAGGGTGCAGCAACCCGGGAGGGCAAGGCMAACTCTATGGAYCCCAAAGAGCTCGCCGATAAACTTTCGGCGCTCACGAAGCAGATGATAGCGATCATGGAGCGGACGTTCAAGAACCGGTACGCGCAGTACGACAAGCTGACGCTGGTTTCGCCGAAATTTGCAGAGGACATTGCGGACAAGTCGAGGGACCARCGGGGCCATATCATCGCYTTCTTCCGGGCGCTCGCGCTGTGCCATACGGTGCTCTCTGACAAGCCGGACCCGACGAATAAGCCCTTCCAGCTATCTTACAAGGCCGAGTCRCCCGATGAGGCTGCGCTGGTGGCTGCGGCCCGCGAGGCTGGGTTCCCGTTCATCAACAAGTCGAAGGATCTGTTCGAGATTGAGGTTATGGGACAGTCGGAGAAGTACACGCTCCTCAAGATGCTCGAGTTTAACAGTACGAGGAAGCGGATGAGCGTKCTYATGCGGTGTCCTGATGGGCGGATCATCCTGTACTGCAAGGGCGCTGATAGTGTCATCTACGAGCGGCTTGCCAAGGACCACGACCCTGCACTYGCGGAGCAGACGAAGAAGGATATGGAGATGTTTGCGAATAACGGGTTGAGGACGCTGTGCATTTCGCACCGCTATGTCGACGAGGAGGAGTATTTCAGCTGGGTCAGGACGTACGATGCGGCGACGAGTGCGATTGAGAATCGGGAGGAGGCGATTGATAAGGCTAATGAGATGATGGAGCATTCTCTCAGGATCTTGGGTGCGACGGCTTTGGAGGATAAGYTGCAGGAGGGTGTCCCCGAGGCCATTGAGATGTTGCATAGGGCTGGTATCAAGCTTTGGATTCTCACTGGTGCGTCTTTTCCCTTCGATTGATTCTGGTCCACATTCTGATCGTGGCTACAGGTGACAARCTCCAAACTGCCATCGAAATCGGGTACAGCTGCAACTTGCTGAAGAACGACATGGAYCTTATGATTCTCTCTGCGGACTCTCTCGAGCAAACTCGGTCACAGATCGAGGCGGGCTTGAACAAGATTGCATCGGTTYTGGGACCTCCATCGCTGGATCCAAAGAARCGTGGTTTCGTTCCRGGACTGCAGGCTTCRTTCGCTGTGGTCATCGATGGAGATACAYTGCGGCACGCTCTGACTCCTGAACTCAAGCCGTTGTTCCTGAGCCTTGGTACCCAATGCGAGACGGTGGTCTGCTGTCGTGTGTCCCCAGCTCAAAAGGCTCTGACGGTGAATCTGGTATGTCCCATTTCCTTTCTCGACAGATGGCAGGCTGATAGTAATCGATTTGGCTGTAGGTCAAGGAAGGGATGAATGCTATGACGCTCTCGATTGGCGATGGTGCAAACGACGTTGCTATGATCCAAGAAGCCAACATCGGRTGTGGACTGTTCGGATTGGAAGGCTCGCAAGCTGCCATGTCGGCCGACTATGCATTTGGTCAATTCAGATTCCTCACCAAGCTGCTTTTGGTCCATGGGCGGTGGTCGTACCAACGGGTTGCTGATATGCACAGTAATTTCTTCTACAAGGTTTGTGTCATTTTCCTAATCGATARCCACCAATCTAATCTYGATTGTGTCCGTGATGTAGAACGTTATCTGGACCCTGGCGATGTTCTGGTACCTGCCCTTCAACGGATTCGACGCGACATATCTATATCAGTATACCTTCATTCTCCTCTACAACCTCGTGTTCACCTCGCTACCTGTCATCATCCTCGGAGGTATGTTGTTGACTCATCCGTTCGTACCGTCCATTGGCTAACGAATGGACCATGCCTAGCCTTCGATCAAGATATCAATGCGAARGCTGCACTGGCGTTCCCCCAGCTCTATGTTCGGGGTATCCGTGGGCTCGAGTACACCAGGGGCAAGTTCTGGGCGTACATGGCGGATGGGCTGTACCAATCAGCAGTGGTCTTCTTTGTGCCGTACTTGGTTTGGACATATGGTACCCCMAATTCATGGACCGGAAGGACAATTAACGGGCTGTCGGATTTCGGTACTACKGTYGCCGTTTCTGCCATCTTCGCGGCGAACACCTACGTCGGACTGAATACTCGCTAGTGAGTCATCTCCACSATTCAGTTTAGTGTRCGYATCTGGTGCTAACKRCTTTATTATAGTTGGACGGCCATAACCTGGATCGTTGTCCTCGGGTCGACGATAGTGATGTGGGTATGGGTCATCGTGTACTCGTTCTTCCCTAGCCAAGACTTTATCGACGAAGCGTTCATCCTCTTTGGTACCGTGCCCTTCTGGACGACYGTCTTCTTGACTGTGGCTATCTGYCTTTGTACGTGTCMTTYTATCTCTCCRCGAACCGAYTCTCATCATCTATACTTTAGTCCCGAGGTTCCTTGTCAAGATCTTCAAGAGCGCCTACCTRCCACTGGACAAGGACATCATCCGTGARGCTTGGGTCGTCGGYGATCTCAAGGATCAACTTGGCATAGGCCATAGGAAAGGGAGGAAGGGAAAGCAAATGAGCGCCAGTAGCCTCGAAGCTGCCCCAATGATGATGGTCCCTCAGAAYCACTCCTTCTCAGATCTCAACAATGGCTACGAAGCTCCAAGCCCCCGACCTAGATCCGGCGACAAATACCTCGACTCTCCACCCATGGCGGAAACACACGAACTAACCACCCGGGACCCTGTGCAGTACGCRCAGGTCAAGGCCAATACCAACGACCTGTTAACACCTCACCACTACGTGGACAGACAGACGGCTTCTGTGTCACCTCAACCTTCGTACTATTCTGCCTCAGAGATACCCCCACCTTCACCACTTCCTTCGCCCAAGTACAAATACCCATCYGGAGAGGTGACMAGTACGCCTCCTCCRGTGAGTCGRAGAGGTAGTCAGGCCTCRAGRCTCGGAGCTTCGCCACACGCACCCCCTACCGTTCCCCTTCCTCCACACCCACAATCACCACCAGGACTTGGCGGTTCCTCCTTTGCTGCAGCACAACAGCAGGTTCTGCAAGCCCAGCAGGGTCAACAGCAGCAAGCCTTCCCACCATCGTCGTTTTTGCAGCCACAATCAGCAGCAGCAGGCTCCTCGTCGCATCTAAGAGGACCGTCCTCGTCGTCATCAGTGAACCAGTATGGGCATGGATATGAACGATCAGGAAGTTCGGCATCGTATGCTACGAATGTGTCGTACGCCACTGCTACGGACCACATGTGGGGCGAACAGCCTACACCCCAACAATCTCAGCATCCTAACAACCCGTATTATCAGGGCTATGATGACGACGATGAGAACGATGCGTATGGCGGCGTGGCAGTAGACAGAGAAGATGACGAGAAGTCGACGGTCATCGGACATGGTGCTGCTGCTGCTGGTGTGGCCCCTATGGCGAACAACGGGAACTCGTTTACCCCGCGAGCGAGCGTCGCATCGACTTGGGAAGGAGCACGGGCGATGTAATTTTTATTGATTTATTAGGGATTTTTCTTTCTCGATTTTCTGAAACTTTTTCGGTTCCGGATTACCTACCTGCCTGCCTTTCTCTTTCTTCTGCGGATGACTGATGATGATGGATGTTCATTTCATTTCCTTCTTCCACGATTTCCTTCTTCCTCCGACCCTGGACCTTCCACTCACTCTCGCTCACCTTAAATTTTACCCTGCCTCTCTCTATCTATCTCTCTCTTGGACTGCTGGTTTGCTGCTAATTATCTTGCACTAGTTACGCCCGTTACTATTACAGAGATCATATGTCGAATAGAACAATCATACCCTTTTACCTGCTCCCCAACCGATCGATCGCGAAAAGGGAGCGCTCTTATTCGAGGAGGACGTGGACCCTGTATACCCCGCTAGTTTGATGGCCGGGATCCGAGCTTGGGGTCTATGATTCCAAGACTTTCCTTTTTCTGTCAAATCATGGAGAAAGGCTCACATCGAGGAGCGAAGTTCCGGGGTCATCTATGACGATTGGGTCTATGTACATCGAAGGCCAATCCCAGGCCAAGCACCGTATAGCGGACTGGTATTCAGTTGTCGAATGAATTGGAATCTAGACCGGGAGAGGGTCGAAGAAAATGTTTGATCAGCAGCAGGAGCTCTGGGCCTGGTGCTGTAATCGGGCTGATTTATCTTGAGAACTGGAGGCTTTCTTAAGGCAAGGAATCTGGAGGGAAAAAGGTATCGGGTGAATTCGGTACATACTAGACCCCCGCATTACCTTTTTGTATAGTTCTACATCCCCATGTTGTGGCTATACCTATAAGAATTCTGACCTTCATGTGCATCGCAAATCCCTCGCTTCGACCACCATCATCATGCCCCCCGTTACGACCTNCAGACTCGCAGGAGCAGCAGCAGCAGTCGTCGTCGTCGTCTCCGAGTGCCATCCTCAAGGAACGGCGCTTCAAGTTGAGCAGGTTTGTCCCTTTCAGGTTCTGCTGCTAGTCGACCAGAGGCTCATTATTTTTGGTTTACAGGGCGTGTGACCGATGTCGGTGAGCGGCGTTTCATGCCAGGTCGAGTATGTGATATGCTGAACAATGCCAAAGGCGACGAAGGATCAAATGTGACGAAGGACATCCATGTCAGGCATGTATGACCGCAAACTCGGCGTGTACGTTCGAGGAGCCAGGCAAGAGGACGCACCCACATAAATCCAAGTGAGTGGCATCGATATCGCTGANGGGCAGCCTGATGATCTAACCGGGTGATTTCGTAAAGGCGTACCGCAACCCTGGAGGACCGAATGAACCACCTCGAGTCGTTGATTCAGGCGATACCACCTGCGGTGTTTGCAGCGACAGGGGCTTTGCCTCCTGTGCCACAGGGCCATGCTGCGTCCGAAACCGCCACCAGTCCTATGATACCTTTCATGTATCCGAATGGCCTCTCGTCGGGCGTGCCACCTCCTTCCCTGCACGTCTTTCCCCTCATGAATCCGTCTACCCATTTCACCCAAAACGCCAAATTCGACGAATCCCCTCCGAAAAGAGACTTGTTCGGGTCATTCCTCGCCCGGCCTTATCTCTCCCAACATATCACCCCGGATCAGCTGGCTGAAGAAACTTCGAGGATGTCGTTGACGGCCTCGTATTTGTATTTCGACGACGAGGGATATACCAGGTGGCAGGGGGAGACTTCGGGGCTCCCCGTTCTGGATTTGCTGGTGGAGCGACATGCTGTCCCTGACAAGATCGACCCCAAAATGCACCACGATGCTAGTGCTGTCGGATCGAGCCATCTTGAATGGTTCCCTAACCGCCAGCTTCGAAGAACGGACGTCAATCCTCAAACTCTATGGCGACTTATCACTTCATATATTGTTCCGGATCTAATGGACAGGTGTGTCTCCTCATCTGTCGCGATTTTGATTGCATTGCTGACCATTTTGGATAGTCTTGTACAATGCTATTTATCGACGTCGTATTACATCTTACCCTTCCTTCATGTACCAACATTCCTCGCGGTAGGTTTCTCAATTTTCTCTACAACCGAGCGTGGCTCATGATTCCGCTGCAGGATTACGGAAACCCGCAAAAATGGGCCGAACCAGGTTTCGCTGCGTTCATCGTGTCCATCTGCTGCTTAGCCTCACGACATATTGACGATCCCCGCGTCCGAGCCGACCCCAACGATGGAATCTCGGCAGGTGCTCAATGGTTCGATTTGCTTGGACGCCTACGCACCCTCCCCATTGCCGATCGCCCTACCCCTTACAACATTCAAGCCAACCTAATCGCTGCAGTCTATGCAGTGGGGTTGGGCAGGATGTCGAAAGCCGCGGCCCTCCTAGCAGAATCAGTCACCATGTGTATCGACGCGGGTTTACATCGCTCCGCCGATAATTACGACCTTTTCGACCCTATCGAGGACGAGGTTCGGAAGCGCACGTTTTGGTGTGTCTATATTTGGGACAAGCAATTGGCGGCTCACTTTGGACGACCCTCCATGCTGAGGCTGCGAGATTGCGACGTCGCGGAACCATCACCKGTCGATGATGAATTTATTACACGGGAAGTAGTGGGCACCCCTCCACCTGGCACRACGTGTCGACTTGCGGCCTTTATCGTAACCGTACGGATTATGGTGGTTCTCGAGTCGGTCCTTGACGTTCCACCGGCCCGACACTCGGACGACTCCCATTCGTTCCTTCTCAAAGCGACCAACGTTCTCTCGGGTGTTCGCAAGTTCAACCCCATGCGAGAGGAAGAGACGCTTCTCGATGAAATCCACAGGAGCATCCCTCCCTATTGGGCGCATTCTGCTGAGACCTTGGCCTGCGAGGATACGATCCGTATGACGCAGGCTGTGCGGTTGCATTGTGCTGAACATTTCGCCCGTCTACTTATTTATAGGCATCGATTTTCCGAGATGGTCGCTGAACGAACGAATGGGCCAACGGAGGAGGAGCAGACTGATCAAGAGAAGGAGGCGCTGATTGCAGCACATAATGCGGCCTTGCAAATCATTGGATCCCACTTGCATATCGCCAAGAAGGGGCTGATGACTTATTGTACGTGCGGTGCCTTTTCATTTCCCTGATTTCTTCCATTCTATGTTGCGAAGCGTCTTACTCACGGTTTTTACGTTTTTNTTTNTTTTTCTCTGACTGATTAGATGGTGTACATGTCATTCATCAACTGACTCAAGCGGGGCGGACTTTGGTCGCGGTATTGCTTTGCTGCAAGACTGATGCGTTGCAACACTTGATTCCTCCTGGATTGGACGCTTTACGTTCCTGCATCGGGCTCTTGCGACGTTTCAGCGGTCGTTATGTCTGTGGCCTTCGCTCTGGGGATCTCATGGAAGAATTCTGCAGACGTGAGTTGTCGTTACACCCCTCCCCCCTTCCGTTTCCGATGACACTTCTATTTGGTTGCTGTCTGCCATTTGCCGCATTTGTCTTACTAACGATTTCTTGGCTCTTTCTACTATACCCAGTGACCAATATACCTTTGGAGGCGAATCGACAGGAAGGCCCACCTGGGAACACTTCGCGACCTCCATGGATACGCCCTGTACGCAAGAAGACGCCTTCCATTGCCCGGTCGAATCATAGTGACTCGCCGTCGCACCATAGTAGTCCAGAGGCGTTCTCACCTACCGACTTCTTCTCCTCTGAGAGCAAACCGACATCAGGGTTCCCTTCAGGTCCTTCGCCCAACGGAACTTCATCGTCATCCAACCCTACCGCCTCGAGCCCGTATACCGTTCCTAATGGAGCCGGCGGCGCCTCCCAAAACGGGACTGCAGTGGGGCCTGGGTCGTTTGGACTGGACGGAGTGGCGAACCCGATGGATATGATCAGGGAGGATACGCCGATGTACATGAGTTCGAGCGAGATGATGGCGTTTTTCAATGATGGGTCTGTGGATGTGAACCACCTTTTCTCGCCGGATGCGTTTTTGCAGTCTCAACCGACGGGGCAACAAGCGCAGCAGCAGTCGCTTCATTCTCAAGGACCGGGTGCGGTGTCGCCTGTGGGGCATTAGCGGTCGTGGTCGCGGTTGGACGGGTCGACCGGTTAGGTTTTGCTATGGGGATGTGAGCCTGAGCGTGGGTGTGCCAGAGTGGACGTTCCCTCGAGAGCGAGGGATAGGAAGTAATGGTCGTTGGGATAGGTTTGGGATCTGGGTTTGGGCAGGTGGTGTGGTTGATTCCACCCGAATCGTCTTTCTGGTATCTTCTCNTTTTTTTTTTTCTAATCGTTATCTTTTCATTATACCGATTCTACTTCTACATGCCCTATGGTTCTTTTTGTCCCTTGTTTCGCTTATGTCTATCCAGTCTGTGACTCGTTTCTAGTACTAATTCTTCAAGTGTTTCTTTGCTTTCCAAAATCGAGGCTCGTCGAATATCTGTTGTTTCATGCTGTATCTTCTATGGACTATCGACTGCATAGCACGAGCCCTTCACTCTCTGGCTGTCTCCCCGACTCGGAGTCGTCAGACGTTTGTAGTGTAATTGTATACATATCATAATCTACCTATTTATCTCTGCAGCTGTCGAGGAGCACGCCATCGTTGGCAGGGAACAGAACGCGTGTAAGTACACGGGAACACCGAATGGGACTATGGACGAACACGGAATAAGGGCTTTGATGCGTGTGGTAATTTGGTGGCGTCAGGACCTAATACGGCTTTCTCGGTCTCGGAAATAATTGTTTTCTGAAAATCGTCATGCATGTTTATCTGTGCCTACATGCCAGGTCAACTGGAATCTGCTGATCATGATACCTTGTGCATGGAGAGTTCACAAAGTCTCTGAAGTGGAGGATAGGTCGGGGGATAAGGGACATGCGGCCAGGCGCTGAGGATTGCTTCAAGTTGTATCGAGGATAACATCCGTGGAAAAGACAAATTATGCTCGAATATCCTTTGCTGTCATGCGATTTTTACGCTTGCGTGCTCCGCCTTCCTCTTTCAACTTCGTCTTTTATGTCGTCAGTGAAAATTCGCCACCCCAAAGTTCCAAAGTGGTTCCGTGGGCTAATAGCAATGGCTGCCATCTCCCAGTCAACGAAGAACCAGCGATGCTTGCGTTGGTGTCTTTGGCACACCTTCAGCGTCGAATCTGGGCCCTCGGGGGCCCGAAGGATATTTTGCAAACGGAGATCTCCGTGGTTGACGCGAAGAGAAAGGGCATCCTCGAACACGGCGCGCACCTCGTCCCTGTAAAAAGCATTAGATTAGAAACTGGCGTTCGGAGGAGAGCGTCAAGTGCGCACTCACTTATCAGAGTTGTAATCGTCTAGTGTCATGGCCTTGCCAACTTTTTCGAGGAGTAAAATAGTCAGCGAGGGGGTCTTCCACGATTCTGTGAACGTCCTCCACCGAGAGGTGGCGTAGCTTGCAGATGGGTCGTCCGTCCAAGCTGGTGATCTCTCGTAGAGCGGATAAGATGTGTAGGCAGCGCCTTCGGGGTGTTCTTCAAACTTTTCATCGCGGTCGAACATCCATCCGGGAATCGAGGGATAGCAAGGGAATTCGAAGGTAAACGGGTCCTTGGTGTCATCCGCCGAAGGCAGGAGGGTATGATACAGGCCATAACAACTCGGAGCGATCGCCCCAGTCATATTGTTATCGTCTAGCCACTCGTACATCCATGCCTCGCGGGCCAGGTTGCAGGAGTAGGTGGGTTTCGCAACTTTGATACACAGGGGTGGAAGCTTGGTCTTCAAGGTGCCAGTCGCGATTACTGTGCCGCTTGGAGTAGGCTGGGACGTGTACCCAGGGGCGAAGATGGCGTCGAATTCGGAGGAGGCGGTCGAAGGGCACGCGGAAGTTGCTGTTACTTTGGTCACCTCCAATGGAAATACCCATCCGGTGCGACCTTCCAGGGTTGGAGGATATTGAGGCTCAGACTCGATTTCGACATGAGCTTCCAACTCGAGTTGGAAACCACTCGTTTCGGCGTACGGAATGGGATGGGGAGACAGATCTCCTGTGGGATCGAGCTTGGGGCCTTGTGGGTCGTAATCTCCACGCAGGAAGAGCGGGGGGAATGATTGAACGCGATTGATAGCAACAGGTCGCGGGCCCTCATCAGAGCAAACCAGACCGTGAAGGAGGATGCTGGTGAACCTGTGATGAAGGAGAATGAATCACTACCACTGTAAAAACCATAGAGAGATTCTCACATTGCAGACGACTGGTGACTGTTGAGAGGCGAAGCGAACTGGGCTTAATGACGCGACGCGTCCGTCATTTGCCGGGCACGTGAGCGCGACCTCGCCATCTGTTCTCGCCAGACGCGTTTGCTAATGCCAATGCTACTGCATCGACGATAACGGCAGGCCCTTTATTCTAAGAACCGGGTGCGGCGTCGTACAGATATTTTACCATGCGGACGTTGGGCCTGAATTTACAGTAAATGCCTTGCATTACGTTAGGGGGGAAGGAAGGGTTATCTGCTGGCATCAATTCAAAGGTTTGAGCTTGGGCTGGGTGGGGTAGCGATTCCAGCTGAACGATCTTTTCTGGCATTCTTCGTCGTTTTCCCGTTGCTTCATGTATACTACAGGCCATCCATTGACGAGTATAATTCCCGCTTCCTCTTCTTCTGTCTCCCGCGCGCCTCGAAGTGGTCAGACATGAGTAGTCCTAGTCGGACATTGTGCAGAGTGTATTTGTATACATAACAAAATGATTTACTTATCTACCCTTGCGGCTGTCCAGGAGCTGCCAGCTGGTAGGGACCAGAGCGCGAGTAAGTGCACGGGAACACCGAATGGGACTACAGACGGACAGAGAATAAGGGCTTTGATGCGTGTAGTAATTTGGTGGCGTCAGGACTCGGATGGCAGGCTCGTCGCTCGTTTCGTTCGTCGGACTGTCGGACAGAGTAAGCTTCAAGTGAGAAAAAAAGATACGAAGGAGCAAAGACTGAGGTGTGAAGCTACGACGTTGACGTGTCTATCTTTGAGATGGGATGGCCCTCTCGTCCCTTACGTATGGAGATTAAGGGATTAATGAATTCGAAGGGAAGAGGCGAAATGTGAATGAATGAGAATGGTGATGCCATGATGGATGAATGGGTGATACGCGTGAGTCCGCCAGCAGGTTGGTGCATGCACATGCAACTTTCAAGCGGGCGGGACAAAGATGTTGGTCGGACAAAGGGAGGGATTTTTAAATTCGAGGAATTTTAAGTATGTATGTAAATGGCGTGCGATCTGCCAAAGGGMTTGAACGATGGTCGGSCCTTTCTGATTAATGCTCGGCGCCAGTGCACTGGGCGGCAGGTACTGCGATAAGTACTTGAGGACTTGAAGAATGTTGATCCTGGAGGCGTCAGATGAGGTAGAGGGATTGCTGTATGAAGTCCTTGCTTTATTCCTGATCGCGTGGGCTCATTGTGGGGACTGATATAATTTTTCTAGCGGTCCGAGTCGGCGATTTCATGAGGCGTACTACTTAGACGGTGGATGGAGAATATTGGAAGAACTCGGAGATTCGGAGATATCTGATATCCAGCTGAGGATAGAAGGGAGCTCGCTGTAAATTCAAAATTCTCAATTGTACAGAAGCTGGCCATTGGTTCGTCTAGGTGACGGTGAGGCTTGAAGAGCGACGATTCAAGCCCGTTAAACTATGATTTTTCTTTTCTATACAAACCAAAATTATTCAGCCGTTTCCTTTCGACAGCACTCGAAGTAATGCCTGGTCGAAGGAGCGCCTGCTGTACCAGGAGGAGACGGTATGTGAGGGGTGGAAGGAATTAAAGGGGATAAATTGATGTCGGCTACGAATAAAGCATTGATGGATACGAAGTCCGGAAGCGTGCATCGGCAACGCCGTCTTCAAGACGACTGTCCCGTTTCCTGCACGACTGTACCCTGGAGTCCAGGCCTGTCTGAAACGCTTGATTTGCGCCCAACCGTACCCTTGTCGGTACAATTCTTGGGAAAGCGTTGGTGTATGTGGCCCATGCCGGCGCATCAGATCACGGGCTTGGAACATTACACCGAGCATCATACGGACTGGCGAGACAAAGGGAGTCGTTGAAGGGAAATATCTTCCATTTCTATGCAAAAATAACCGCGTTTGCCGGAGCAGAACTAAACCCCATCTTTTCTCATTTTTCTTTACCAGCTTCCAAGGGGATACCGGTTTCGAAAATCGGAATTGCGGAGTGCTTACACCGTCCCAATCCGGGGTAGCTATTGTAACAAAAATGTAGTGTAGACGGCAGGATCATATGCTGGGGACGCAAACGCCGACTGTTTTCTCATTCACACCGCGCTGACTTCTCTTTGAGCGGGGACCTCAAATGCATTTCATGACTCCGAAGGCGGATAGCGGGGGAGGGATTTTCTCAGTCCGTCACCGTGGTAAACCGAGACCCACGTGGCTCAGGATCTCGATCAATGTAGGTTTCCTTTTTGGACGCTCCTTTGTTCTTGTGGATGGAAATGGACAGTCCTTTGAACATACCCAGATGAACTCTTGCGTTCAGGCAAGAACGCCTATAATGTCCGTTTCATTTCTGAGACAGGGAAGCTGCCTCAAGGTGCCTCCTTAAAAGACACTCTTTACAGTTTTCTCATTTCTTTTCCGTTTCTCGGTGGCTCATCTTTTCCAGGTTGCCTTTCCCTTTCCCGTTTCTTATCAACCATAGCTGCCAGGGTGCGTGTGTACTATTGTATGGATACTGATTCCTATTGACAAAGAAACGGTGCTCCAGAACAATAAGCATTCCCCTGGCAGGATCTCTAACCCGATATGATCTGCTGATTACGCAGAGGCTACTACCGTCCCCCACTGGTAGCGCTTCGCTCTTTTGTCACCGCCAAATTAAATCAAATTCGTATGAGACAAAAAGAAGATGGAGGTCCTATCGTCATACTTAACGCTGTCCTCACGGTCGCTTCATTCGATTCTCGCCTTTCCATCTCCTCTCAACTCTCCCGACTGCCGGACCCGCAACTGCAAGATGACCACCTACGCGAGGCCTAGTCCTCCTCCTATTAACACTCTGCCTGTCGAGCTTCTCTCGTATATCTTTACCTTGGGGACACATGCAACCGCTGAGCCACAACCATCGGGGGAATGTGGTAATGACCCTGAAGGTGCTCCGGCCTTCACTACAGAAAATGTCAAGATGCCCCTAGTCCTCGCTAGCGTAAGCCGTTACTGGAGACGAGTGGCGCTCAATACGCCTAGCTTGTGGACGAGCTTTTGCATCACGTTGGAGATGGTCCACCCATCGCAAGACCAACATCCCTCTTCGTCATCGTCGACACCCTCATCCCTCCTTGATACCCGACATATTACCTCCTACCTCGCCCTTTCCCGCCATTATCCTATCGACATCCTCATAGATGCTAGAGATCAGGACTGGGATTTTTTGGAAGAAGAGTGCGTGCCCAAAATATTTTTACTTAACAACTGGTACTCATCCATAACCCTAGAGTTACGCCCGATCCGCAGTCGTATAGACCTCCATTCTCCGTCACACATATACAGACGGTCCTCTCCCTTTTCCTTCCCCATCTATCACGATGGAGGTCGCTGAATATCCTCACCGATACATGGAAGCCGATGCAAGCAGCGATGCAGCTCATTAACCCCGCGATCCTCCAACACGGAGCCCCTCAACTCGAGTCACTTACCTTGATGCGGTGCAACGATTTTATCAGCTTCTCCCCTGAATTCGAGCCCAAGTCGCTGAAGTCCCCTGCCTTCCTCTCTTCACCCACAAGCCAACCCCATTCTTCACCCGCGGCCTCTCGCAGCATCCTCCCGCGATTGCGATATCTATCACTGCGTGGGGTGCACGTGGATTGGACCTCCTTGGGGGCAGCCTTGTCTTTCAGCAAGACCGGGCTATACTCCCTGGAACTCTGCTCCCACTGCTCCGATGTCCGGCCATCCCTATTCGAGCTCCACAACCTCCTAAGCTGCAGCCCCCGTTTACGGCGCCTAGTCATCTCTGGATCTGGCCCTTCATTTCCCGACCACATTATTCCTGATGAGGGGGCAGTTGATATTGTGCAGCACGAATTCGAGGGTGTCCTTCTTCCGAATCTGGGATCACTGACGGTGGGGTACAGGTCGGCTTTGGAAGGCCAGACGGTGCTTCAGCTCGTGAGTGCCCCGAATCTGAAGTCCCTTGTACTGGAAGAAGCGACATACCCTGCGGATCCCGAAGTCATCGATGCAGGGAGCTTGTTGACGTACCTCGGGACAGGGGAGTTCCATAGTGTCAAGGAGAGGTACCTGGTGGCGTACGACTTGCCGAATAGCCATGGGTTCCAGTATCAGGTCAAGACGAGGAAGGACTCGACGGCCACATGCGTTGGAAGTGGGATCGAGATCGGGGGGAGGTTGGTCGAGGTGGACGATGACGATGAAACGCTGGTGGATTTCGATACCAAGCCTCACCCCCCCTTCCCCCTCTTGGAGAACGTTGTGTTGAAGAATGTCAGGACGTCTTCGACGCAGCCGATAGCCAGCTTCTTTGGTGCGGTGCGCGATATGAAGAGGCTGGAGCTCGTGGGGATGTCGATGAGGCCTTTGTACACGCTCCTGCCCAACTCGTACGCGGATGCTCAGCCTCCACGGAGCGAGGAGGTAGTTGAAGAGTCGCCTGGTGCCTCCTCCTCCTCCTCCGCTGTCGCTTCCTCTTCGACTCAGCCCCCCGCCTCGCTGCCTTGCCCACACCTACGGTCAATATCTCTCCAAGAATGCAACTACATGCAACTCGAGGAYCTCAACTTTATCCTKAACAACCTCGTATCGGATCGCAAGCACACCGTTCAAGCTCTCCCTCACGCTCACCTCCATCGTGCCGACGACGCTCCCGAGTCACCAGAGTCGGTGAAATGCAGCCTCGAGGATATCGAGATCCAGTTGGGGCCTAACGCCCCCATCGCGCACTGCAAATTCAGCCTCAGTCGGGACGGCCAGGTGGCGTCGATAGGTGATATCCTTGAAGACCATCCGTCTTTCCTACTGCAGAAGGATGGGGTAAGGATTGAGGTGAGGAGGCAGGTCAGCCCTTTCCTGGAGGAAGATTTCGACGGCGACGATGGCTCATCGGAGGAGGATGGGAGTTCACATTCGGAGGCGGACGAGGAGGAGGAGGGGGATAGGAGCCAGGGTCCGTTCAGCCAAGGTGGAGCGTTTAACGATCCATACTTTGATGCTTATTATACTGGTGCGCCATGGCTGAGCAGTCGGTCATGACACTGGTCGTCTCGGGTTTCGGGTTTTGTGTGTTTGCTTGCTTCGATATATCCTTCTCGTTTACATGTCCTTATTCCCATTCCGCTTCGTTGCTCTTCCTACTATATGGCTTTGGCTTCTTTGAACGCTTAACCTTTGGATATTCATGCCAACCAGCCTATGCTTTTTCAGAGCTCGTTTTTAGGTCGAGACTGCATTTTATACATGCATGCCTGTATCATTAGAACTGTTGCCTGTAACCCTAGCCTCTCGTGTTGTTTGTATACCTACCAGCAATAAAAAAGACGTGTATCCCCACAAATACTGGTGTCCCATTCGGGAAAGATGAATCTTGTTCTAGGATAGGCAGCACGAAGGATTGAGAGGCCATTCCGGACGCTATCCTTCATCTCCGATCGACTCGGTATATCTTGCCACTTGGGGTTTTCATGAACCAATGACCAATAAATAGCATTACCATTAAAAATACAGCATTGATTTGTTCGTCGCCATTCAAATATTAACCCATATCACACCCGCCATCCACCGCCCATAACAAGCGAATAAATAGGCCTACCACGCGCTATGCGATAATGCAGTTTTCGTCGCCGAGACCTGGGAAGTTGCCGTCGAAACCCGGTGGGAGGGGGCCCATGATCTCGGGAGGTGGCGAGCCGTAGGTTTGCATCTTGGGGGCGGAAGAGCGAAAGGAAAAGTGAAAGAGCAGGGGAGCAGGGAAGGGAAAATAGAGTAGAGATAAAGAGAGACCATTTGTCAGACCTCATGGATAGTTCAGCGAGGAGAACGAAACACACCTCTGACATGAGCTCCACGACCTGCTTGCCCGCCTCAGGATCTGAATCGCTGTATGAAGGCTGTTCGAAGATGGCTACGATCTTGTTGACGCAGATTAACTGCTTCCCGTAGCGTTCCCTATCCTCGTCCGATATGGGTTTGGGTGGTTTAGCAAGGTATGGAGGGAACTGTGTAGCGAAATGAGATAGATAGAAAGACGAGGTGAGAGTCATGATCATCTAAGGGAAGAGGAGTAGTACTTACACCGTCAGCAAGCTCTTTCAAAGGATCGTATAGAATATCCTTGTTCATAAGCTGACCCATCATCGACTCTAGGAACCCAGCAAGCTCAGCCTCGCTCTCCCCTTCCCCAGATCCATCAAGACCTCCCAAGTCGCCCAACCCGAGATCCTTCAGGGACTTCAACATTGCTTCCATTTCCTCGGGGTTGAGACTATCTGCACCGGCAGATCCGGACGATTCTGCGGCCTTGGCTTTATCTTCCATCTCTTTAAACTTGCCCATAGTCTGCTTGATTTTGTCTTGGAAGTTCTCTCCAGCAGCGGCTGAGGACGAAGGTCCCGACGACGATGAAGGCGCTCCACCCTTCGATTGTTGGCCCAAGACGTCACCTAAGGACACTAGAGGATCTTGCCCCTCTTTCCCGTTCATCTCTTCAATGAGCATAGCTTCCCAGGCAGCTCTGAACAGTTTAGCTTTCTCCTCCTCTGGCGCCGCATTCCCGTCACCACCATCCTTGGCTCTGCTGCTGGATCCCTGAGTCGTGGATTCCTCTGCGATCTCTCGCATGAGGTTCTCCATACCCTTCGCCAGCTCCTTGGCGAATGCAGAAGATAAAACGTTTTCATCCAACTCCTCTTCCGTGCTGTCGAGTGGGGGTCCGTGGCCTGGTACAGAGGCGGGTTGGGCGCCTACGCGGGTGTTGGTGCGCGGTCGGCCGCTGGAGACGGGTGCGAGGGTTGCGGTTGGCGGTGGAGCCTTTGGAGCTTCGTTGAAATCGTCGAGAACGTCTGTCAAAGAGGAGTTGCGGTGGATTGCCAGTGCCCAAAGAGTCGATAGGAGGTTGGTCAGACGATAGATAATGAGATGATGGCTGTGGCGCACCGTCAAGTTCGTCTAGATCGTCATCGGCGTCGACGATAGGCTTTTCGAGCGTCGGTTTGGAGCCTTTAGAGCTCGGCATGTTCTGGTGAAAGGTGGAGAGTTGGGTTGGATGGATGAAGGGAGATGGCAAGCGCTTTTGGCACTAAATGGGGAGCAGCGCGATAGCCGGACTCTACCCCACAGTGATGCACGTGAAATCCGGCTGAATCAAGTAGGCGCTCTTGCTTCCTGCTCGCGACGACCACCACAGCTTGGTTCTATTGCTTATCTCTGACGGGGATGTCGACGGACTGTCAGTGCACCACAGACATGAACACTGGCCGGTCGAGAAAACCTGAGAATCCAGGTAAGTGGGCTTTCGTATTATATGGTGCGCGGTCTGAGCGGGTCAGAAAGTCTTGTTGGAGCGCTGAGGCGTGCAATGCATTGGAATACCCCCGGTGTGAAGCGTGGTCTTGCTAGGGTTTATTGCTGAGCTTTGAGCAATGTACTCTTGTTCATGCGACAGAAGAGTGTCCTTCGTAGCACCAATATGATCTTTCTATGGACGGACTTTAGCGTTCCTCTCTGCCTTCGTGCCCAGGCGACAATTCCAGGACGCGTCTCGATCTCCCCTACTGCGATCGGTGGGCACTAATTATAACTGCCTCGTATTCTTGGATTTTCGCTGCACCTCTAGGTGTATCAGTGACGATTTTTTCCTCAGACGCCTGGCATTCGGTACCCTGTCAAGACCCGGCTGGTTTGACACCTCTACGAGTTCCCGTTCACCGTGACTGCTCATCTTCTAGATCTGCTCCTATCGCTGGCTGGACTGGCCCCACTACGATGACGATGAGACGATCGTCCTGGTCGCTCGTGAAATCTCTGTGTCCAATGGCTGCAGCGCGTTGTGCGGCTGCGATCGAATGCCTTCGTCATACAGGATATTTTTGACGAGGAGGCTGACTGTCCTGTTGTGGGAACCACGCCAGGTTCAGCCTTTATAAACCTGCCCAATTCCAACGATGTCCTCCATCCGCCTTTCTCTCCCATTTCTTTCTTCCTCTCATCATCGGAGAGTTAACCAAGAGCATCGTATCTTCATAAGTACGTGCTCGCCGTTCACTATCCTTTGCTCTTTGCTCATCGTCGCCTTCTTCTAGCCCTGATGCTCTTCATCGCCGTCTACCGCACCATGATTGGCGCCAAACGCTTCGCGTCCCCACACGCTGAGGTATGTACCCTCTATGCATCCTTCTCGTCCCCCATCTTACACCTTCTTTTCGTTCTCAGATCCCCACTACTCCTACCACTGAACAAAGGGCGTCGTATTTTCAAAAGTACGTGCTCGCCATTTTCACTTAGCTTTACTCTTTACTGATTCTCGCCCTTCTCTAGTCATCACCACACCGATGCTTCTCGCCACCATCTGTCGTACGATGTTGGCGTCAAACACTTCACGCGTCAGCACGCTGAGGTATGTGTCTTTCATGCATCCTATTCTACTCTATTCTAACACGCCTTTCTTAGATTCGTTCTCCTACACACCGAACAAGCTTCAAGTGCCCACAACACGAGATACGTCGACGGCGCACATGGAAGGGACACATGACAAACCGTAATTCTCGAACACCTATCCCTACACCGCAACCTGGCTTCAGGTCTCCACGCGACGACCCCGCGCGCGGTCCCTACTGGGGCTCGGAATACCTGGTGTGTATTCCGGTGTAGTGGAACGTTGCAGGGCTGCCGTGGTAACACGGCTCCTTGAGAGGTCCGATCCCCCTCAGTACTCCTGAGATTTGGTCTTTCACTGTATAGTGGGCCGGTCGAGGGGAGTTACGTGGGCACGGGTGTCGCTCGCCAGTGTTAGTCGCCTTGTTAGAACAGGGACGCTTCTGGTACAACGCTCGTCTGCAGCAGGCATTGTATTCCTACATACGGTAGAGGGGCTTGACATATTCAGCCACTCGGCCAAGGGAAGCTGCTTGTTTGTGGGCGACAGAGCGATAAAACGAGTAGAGTGGGTGTGTGTCCTGGACTGTGCGTCTAGACGTTTAATCTCGGGGCCGACGATGGAGGAACTATGGGATGTGGTGCGCCTTTACTCTCTGCTTCATCCCTTCGCTTTCGAGCTGGATCTGATAACCGTTCGATTTTAGCTCCGGGAATGGTAAGTTCAGTCCTTCGCTGTTGTTCTCACTAACGTGGCAGACACTAGATTTGCGCACTCTGCCAAGGCTATCTATCCAGCGTCACTAGAAAATACTCATTATCGCACGTCGAAAAGGCCAAGGCTATCCCCGTTGCTATGAATATAGGCTTGAAATATCTAGGTGAGTCTTCGTCGTTGCCTCTTCTGCAATGGAATTGATCTTGACAAATGTCTTCTAGCCTCTCAGGCTTCTCAAGCCCAAGCCCCTAAATCTTCGTTCGAGCACACCTCAAAGCATCCAGCGCGTCCCCTCCAGCGCATTCTCTTTCCCAACCTTTCCGATTTCTCTCTCTGTTTTGTGAGTAGCTCGGAGTTTGCCTCCTCGAGAATCGCGCTCACTCTTTTGTTCTAGGCTTTCTCTTTTCTTCTCTGTTTCTCCGCTCTATCTCATCATATTTATATCCTGCTAGGACAATCCATATCTATTGTTTCCTTCTTGCTCAATTATATGATCTCGCAAACCACCGTATACAACCCTCTGAAACCTTGTACCATTCCATAAACCGCCATCAATTCCAGAGTCTGAACTCGGACCTCATTTTTCTCTCCATAGTCGTGCACTTATTGGTCGAAGATATACTCTAGGGTCGAGATACTAGTGTCCGATGAATTCGGTGGAGCAAACACCGGACGCGCTCATGGTTATGACCGTCCTGCAGCTCTACGCCCATTTCCAACTTCGCTCGCTTATTTAAAACGTCGACGACGCTGGTGCAGCCCGATCTGGGCCCTTTAAATGGCTCATAACTGCATTGCAATAGTAGTAGTACAGCTCCAGAGTAAATTTGCCAAGACTGGGAGCGATAGGAAGAGATAGGCGGATACAGGGCAGTGAACAAGAAGATTTCGAACAATTTGAATGGCACTTCACTCCTTAGGACGCCCCGTTTCCTGCTTAATCCCTTCGAATAATCTATCTCATGAGCGTCTCCAAAGGCAGCCAGAGATTCCATGAACCCATCGCGAGTTTTTGGAGAATTTTGATAGAATCGTTGGGGCATGGTAGCAGGCTTAGTTTGCTTACGGTCACTGGCCCGAGAAAAACTTTCGCAGAATTTCTCAACGAAGTATCCCTTGCTCTCCGAGAAAGTGGATCCTCTACATATCATGTAGATAAGGATATGTGCTAAGTATGAGACGACTTCATTTGCGCCCAGGGTGCCCACTGCCCCAAGGAGTGATGGTGTCCCAAGGATCGCCGGAACACTGTGATAACAATAGAAACGAAGTATCTCTAAACTCGGCGGTATGAGGCCTATGCCAGCGAGTTCCGCCATCCTAAGACCAGGTCGTGCGCGGTCAATCCGTGCTCTACCGTCGTCGAAATGGTCAAGTTGAAGGTAGGGGCGGCGGACCCACAATCCGTCCGACAATTGAATGTGATCATCAAAAGTCTATGCACCGCTCCAGATCCATTATAGAAACCGTCAAGTGGGTTCTTTAACTTTGCATTATGAAATGCAACGTCGAATCTTCTTAAGCTTCGTCACGGCTTTGCTCTCAACTCCCATGCTACTGCGGACGGTGTCGCCATGGACGAAAAGTATCGGATGGACAGTGCCACAGATGTAGAGGAAGACGACGTACCGGTGGTGAAGGAGGATGAGGAATTCGAGCTAGAGGAGGCGAGACGGTGGCAGTCGAGCCCTGTGGAGGAGAGGATTCGGCTGAGCTTCAGCCATGCGTCGCATACGGACAACCCGTATCGATTGGTGCGTTTATTGTTTCCTCGGATGGTTCAGGAAGGTGCTGAACCTGACTGTCCAGTCAACATCTCGTCTGAGCCGCCGTGGGGCGGCGAGAGACAGATCTATATCACAGGTCGGGTTTCAGGAYGCCAATGACAGGCCGTGGAAGAGTGGAGGGCCGTATCGGTATGCGATTTCCAGACAGGAAAAGGACTCGTGGCACAAATGCCGAAGGCTAGCGGACAAATATGACGATGGAATGTGCGCTGCTTGGAAGGAAGAAGTCGACAAATTGCTCATTTTCGTATGCATTCTGGTCCTCTGTGTGATTCGTATTATTCACTACTTTGCAGGCTGGTTTATTCTCGGCTACCATTACAGCGTTTACCGTTGAATCGTACAAGTGGCTGGTGGAGGAACCCGAGAGTTCCACTGCGCAGCTCATGGCATACCTCACGGCCGAACTCACCAAGAACTCAGGACCGCTTCCTGAATCCCTGGTAGTGCCGCCCTTTGAGCTATCAACTACGGAGATACGTATCAACGCCGTATGGTTTCTGAGCCTTACACTCAGTCTCACGACCGTGCTCATTGGAATCTTATGCCTGCAATGGCTGCGGGAGTACCAACGGGATGGGACTCTTCCACATAAAG
The DNA here is from genome assembly GCA_004126415.1 of Candolleomyces aberdarensis. NCBI lineage: Eukaryota > Fungi > Basidiomycota > Agaricomycetes > Agaricales > Psathyrellaceae > Candolleomyces > Candolleomyces aberdarensis. The sequence continues at coordinate 28,593 of SDEE01000348.1, forward strand.
AGGCCGTTGCGCTACGCCAGATGCGCTTCGAGGGATTGATCTATTGGCGCGTGCCGGAGATCCTATCTCTCCTTCCCTTGATATTGCAAGTCTCCCTGGTCCTTTTCTTTGTCGGCCTATTAGACCTTCTCTGGTCGCGCAACCGATTTGTCGCTGCGTGCGTCACGATAGCTGTTGGCATCGTTCTGCTCTTCATCATTATCACCACCGCTCTCCCCACTATCCAGCAAATTCTCACCTCCAACGAACACCTCCGGATCGCCCAGTGCCCATACAAGTCGCCACAGTCGTGGTTATTTTATCGATTCACCAACGCGCTCTTCCTCCTTGCTACCAAATTCCTCGGCTTACCTTGGTCGAAAACCCGGGATTCCTCTCGGTTCTATCGGCTTCTCAAGGCATCATTGGATACCGACTGGCTGGCGTTTGACATGCGCTGGCGCGGTTTACGCGATGCCAGTGTCGTCATCCGGGGCAACCCCAAGGACACGAAAGACGGCGCAGACCTGCACGACGCGCTGCACTGGCTCAACGCCAACTTTGCGCAGCAAAACGTCGACGCCGTCCAACCCCTCCATTCATGCCTTACATCGAAGCTCGAGATCCCCTCCGCTGARCAAGCGATCGCGAGAATGTATTTGGATCTGGGGCAAATGGACGCGGCGACCTTCCGAGTMATGTTGGATGATAGGTATTCGCCTGGGGAAATGCAGAAGAGGGATATCATCTCGGCCTTTTATCTGCATTTACACCAGGACGCGCATCCAAAGTTGAAGAACGCGTATGTGGAGGCTGTGGTGAGGATTTTGAACACCCAGCATGTCCCTGAACCGTTCCACGACTGGCTCACTGAAATCCTTATCGAGCTCAGTGGGAAAGTCGTCGTTGCCATTCCAGGAGGAGGAGCGGGAGGAGCTGGTGGGCGCACTGTACGACGGCAAGGAACATTTACAGAGTTCGACAAGCAAAGGCCTAGTACAACGAAGGGAGAAGAAAGGGCCACTGCAGCCATTGGCAAGCGGCATCAACTCATGCATGAAGACGAGGAGGTGTTGGTACAGGTGTTGATGTGCGTCAGGGGCTTGATTACGCTGGACAGGCTTAGGGTCCTGGACGTCGTGATGGCCTGGAACCTCATCTACTACCTCCTCTACGGATTCAGCGACCAGCCGCAGGTGCTCATTGACGCACACTCGAGAGGCGCTGGTGCCAGGATATCGACTGCGGATATATTTGTCGATGATGGAAGGCGGAAGGCGCTCAATCCAGAGACGAAGGACCAGTATATGGAGCTGGTGTTGAGCATTGTGGAGGCTCTGATTGAATGGCTAGGGAAGGGGAAGCAGATGGATAGATGGGAACGGGTCAAACTTTGCGCTGAAGGGGTGCTCAAGGTCTTTCCTCCTGCGGTTCTTACGGCCTTCTCGGCTACCACTTCTACCGGTTACGTGCCCTTTGAACCCCCGCAGATGGATCAGGAAGCCATGGAGGAGGAAGAGCATCCTATGATGTCTGTGGTGGGACTGGTCAGGGCCTTGGACGATCATATGCTTAGGATGGGCGGGGCGCCTGCTGTGTTTCAGAGAGAAAAATGGTGGCATGAGTTTTGGGATTCGAGGTTCTCGGGAGAGGAGTGGAGGGTGTTGCTGGACGCTCTTGCGAATATTTAACCGGTCCTTTCATATTAAATCTCTACCTTGTTTATTGTCTGTCCTTGGATGGAACTAGGTCGCTCCGTGTCTTTTTGGTGAGTGATATTCTGCAACTTTTTTTTACCCCCCTTTTTGCTGACGAACTGATTCAGGTATATATTGTACAGCTATGGTCTAAAATTATAGATGATACCCCGTAAATTCGAACCACATTCTCAAGGTGGTGGTCCTTCTCTCGTCAATCTAGATTTGGTGAGCTCTACCCCACCCTTGCGCGATCCGTATCCGGTGAAACATGTCAGAATCATTTGGTGAGCGACCAACACTTCCCTCGAGCTCGGCCAAAGTACCCACTGCTGTAACTCTTTTCTCATCAGTCCTATAGGAACGATCGGGGATTTCATGACCGCAGCGATGGCGCCATGCATCCTGTCTCCAATCCGTTGACGGCTGAGCCAGATGCGAACGGCATTCGCTTGACTCAATCGGTAAACTTGTCAATCTCATCCGACGCACCCTGGGGACGTTTGATGCCCACCATCTTGATCCTTATCCGTGCAGAAAATACCGCCAGGAAAACCACTGAGTCGGGCAATGTTGATTTCTCATTGCATTCGGTACAGAATTGGAACGCCGGCTTCTCACCCTACGAGGTCTTTAGAGGCTTTAGTGCCGTTGAATAACCTTACGTGAGTAACTCTTTTCATATCTTTATGCACGCTGATACCTGGTCATCTTTATGGCATAATCAATTTGGTCGTCAAAGCCTAGAGCAACCGCCGTCGGTCAGTGTGCTACTTACCGCAAATTATAGATCCGTTTCTCAGAGGCGTAATGCGGAGGACACCCTGAATATCTCCCATCTTGACGCGACAGGCCGGAAATCCACCGGCCCGTATTTAGGACCTCTTTGACATTCCTGTCAGCGTATCTTGTGGGGAACTAGTGGAGCGTGGTTAATTCCCCTGGAATCGGTGTGATCAGGTGTGCAGAACTAACGCAGTGACAATCCTAATATGTTGTAGAAGTCGAAGTTGGGAATGACTGGGGAAGACACGACCTGACAACAGCGTGTTACTTGAATTTCCATTTAAATTTGTTGCTTTGCCCGTGGAATCGTCATAGATCTACGATAGTAGGTAAGCCCGACGATCGCTGAAGCATTAATGTTTGTTCTCATCCTTTCAATTCTATATCGGCCTTCTGATGCTCGACTATTACTGTGCATATCTAGAGCCTGGCGGTATTAATAGGCCGCTTTGCCTTGAAAAGCATAAGGACTGGAGGGGGTACCATTTGAACGGGTTGAGACTGTATGTAAGACCTCCCATGTCGATACCGAAACGGATAGCTACTGCCGGCCCCCGAAAGAAGGCTCTTACGGGAGGTCGGCCGTAATAACCAGGTTGCGATACCAGATGCGTCGGACATCGAATATCGGACGTGAAGTGACGGTGCCGCGAGGCCTTCTGACATTTTGTGAATTCAGAGAAGAGTAAGTGTCTGATAATCCTCGGTAGTTCATATGGATTTTTGTTTTCCCCACCTTCACACGCGTACGGATAAATCATCAGTGTGTTCGTCCTTCCGTTTCCTGGCTGGTCTGCTGTTGGGCAAGGCTGGACTGGACGCGGTCGTGCAGGTTCTACAGGGGTTTTTTGACAGTTGTTGGGCGCTCACATTTGGTAGGATCATTTCATCAGATATTGTGGAGGTGAGGTGAGAAAGACCGATCAAACAGCTAAGGTTAGAACTACCAATCATAGGCAGACGCGGATTCCATGTCTACAAATGTCTACGCGACGGGGCCAATATAAGTACATCGAGGGGCCTTGAGGGCGTAAATTAACCCTGCCTTTCCCCTGTTTCTGTCCCCCTTCTCGCATGATCCCGCGTTGACCATCTTCCTCGTCCTCCACGCCACTCATGAGTGCCTACACTTCAGACACACCCGCACCAATAACGCTAGAGCAAAGCGGCTGGCTCTTCTTTAACGGAACGTTATTTCAAGGTGTGTGGAAAATCAGGGGGAGCCGGATTGTTGGAGTTGCAGGGTTGAAAATGCGGTTCGTACAGTGGTGTGCACGACGATAGTTCTCTGGGATCATAGTGCGTTCTTCCCTTTTCTTGATTTACCCTGAATTTACGATAAATGTGGTCCCCCAGTCTCGACATTCGACCTGGAAGTAAGTCAGCAGTTGCCCGTCTTGATACCCCACTCGCTCAGGCTGACATCCCGACGTAGGTTGAATTGATATGGGTACGAAACTATCTATGTCAGGCTGCCCCCTTTGCTCAAACGCACATCTCCGTAGAAGAAAAAACTGTCGTTGGCCCAAATCCTATACTTCGTGGTAAGCTATCAAACCATCCACTTGAAATTCCGTCAACTTCAAGATTGAACAATCAATAAAGAATCGCTACGTTGGTGATGCCCTCTTCCTGTAAGTAACATGGGAAGTATCTCGCGTCAGTGTCGTTAATCGTCTTGTCTCTAGATATGGCACGGCAGGTGGGTTCTCTAAATCAAGCTCGTTTTGCTCCCATGATTCAAGGGGCGCCATACAGTGCTGCTCTGGGTACCGGATGGTGCATACTTCCAGCGAGTACGTGATCAAGTTCTTCTCCAACGACGAGTGTTGAAACTTTATTTTTCGCTAGCTGTGCGTTTCCTATCTCTCATCCCCTTTCCCCTCATTGAATGATCCATGGACGTGGCTCAAATTCTAGATGTCAGTCTTACTCCTGAAGTCACTCTACCCGGCCTAGGCCTTCCTCACACTTTTGTCCTTAACAGGCCAGTCGTTTGGAACTGTTCAAACCTTTCTGAGCGTGACCACACTAGGAGCCATGCAAGGTGAACAGAATTGAACCAATCGCTAATCCCCGACTAAAATTCTTTCCACAGGGATTATGGTTCATCGGATAGTGAGTATGTATCGCCACGAGAGGAAGATTCTTATTGGCCTTGCGGGCACGTTCATTGTCGAGATGTCCGCGGCGTGCATCTTGGCGGGGTTGTCTGTGCGATTAGCCGGCGGTGAGTTTGCATCGTCTTGAGATATATATTCTCCGTGTAGTCTTGTCTGACTGCGACCTCAGCTCCCGTTGAGCTTTCCGAGACACTTCGTAGCTGCATCCCCGTGGATATGGTTGCCTGGTCCTCAGCATTGTGGTTCTTAATGATGATCTTTGATTTCCTCATTTTCCTACTTGCGGCCCGGGAGGGTATTCGATACCGGAGAGAGGCGCTAGCTCGTCAGAGGTCCCCAGAAACGTCCGAAATTCTTGCAAACACGCGCTGGTCGAAAGAAAAGTCGCTACTTCGGATTTTACTACGAGACAGTATCATTTTCCCGTTCATGTGAGTCATCTATCCTGCTATGCGCTACCTTGAGCTCAAATTCTTCCTAGCGGTCTGCTGATGTGCATGTTCAATACCCTTGCGTGGTATGTACTGCCGGTGAGTCTTTCCCTCTTTCCCTCTCCCCTGGTATCTTATTTTCCCGCAGCTGGGTGCGCTACAATACACGATGAACATCTCAGCCATGGGCTCTCCGATTCTCGGCTGCCGCCTAATCCTCAATCTCCGCGATGCCTATTATCGTCCTTTCGCCGACGAACTCCGCAATAGTACGCTCAGAGGAAAAGAGGTGCTACATTCTCCAGAAGAATCACCACGTAACGAACATTTCCCGGACTTGCCCACCCCACTCATGCGTCAGGAAGACTCCATGGTATCGATACCACCTCGATGAATAACACCAACAAGACCAACAGGATGAACGAACCTCACGAGTAAACCATCGGCCGCGGTAGAATAGAAAGCAAATGTAATATCCATACCCTTGCTGTACGACTCCACCCATTACACTCCTTTAATTTTCTGCCGAGTTCCCCAAACGATCGTAACTTGTGGCAACAGCCTGAGTGTCCTGGCCGCGATGTAATCCGGCTCCTTCAGTGGGAGACATCGGAACACCTTGACGTAGCGCGGGGGTTTCAGACACTAGGCAGTGGCTATCTCTGCCAAGAGTACGCCGCAAATTGAACACTCTTGCGAGCGATCCTGAACACCTTCTCGACTGTCGAGGAACAATTTGATCAGACCCCCTCCGATATCGGCAAATTCTTAAATGTCATCAACCGAGATCATTATACGCCGTGATCACATCAATCTGGGGGTGCGTCTAGATCTCCTCTCAACCACAACCGTGCTGGCAGAACGTATGCACGTCCGTAAGTCCTCTCGAACGGCGGCCTACAAACGTTCATCAATGGCAACTGCCTTCAAGGTATACAGAATCTGGCTCACCAGGGGCGGTGCGTACAAATCGGGGACGACCCTTAGACAGTACCTGGGGTTGGCACCTGTATGGAAGTAGGGAGGAGTGACCGTCAAACCCCCTATGGCAATAGTGAGCGAATGAACGAAACCCGGTTCTCTCAGTCCTCGGACCTCTACCAACTGCCAACATCATCTGCATGCTGGAACTCGACGACTCGGATGGCCGACCAATCTAATGCAGACGCTCTGCAGCATCTGTCAATCCAAGAGTCTGCATGGATGGCCATGAACGGGGCTTACTTCTGGTGTGAGTAAAACTTGCGCTTGCTGACGCGCTGACCTTGTGCTAAATTGCAATTGTATAACTGCCTCATGGCAGTCTCGATGGCCACAGTTGTCATTTACGATCACAGTGAGTTGTGGTGTATTAAACGGGTGATCCAGGTGCTAACGCTGGCTTCGCTCTGTCAGTGTCGACGTTCGACTTGGAGGTAAGCACCTGGATTTTTATCGTCCACTCAAACCGACTGCAACACGCCGCTAGATCGAACTGGTTTGGGTATTGTGCACTTCCCTAGATTTTTAAACGGGAACTTACTGGTGGCTCGCTTTTAGAAGAAACAATGGTCGCTCATTAAAGTTCTCTACATTATCGTGAGCCCCTCGCTTCCTCAGCCTGACAACACCCCCAAACCTACCTCTCCTGACTTAGAATCGTTATGTCCCGGATGCCTCCTTCCTGTAAGCCTCAAAAGATTCTCTTGGGCGTGCTGCTTTGACAATGGAGGACGGATAGCTACGGTGCAGCTCGTACGTCTGAATGCCTCTTTTATATTCATATCCCGACATTCCCGTTCATCGGACATTGGACTAGTCGCGGCTTGGATTCCTGACGACCAATTCATTCGAGTAAGCCCATGCCGGTCTCATTTAATTTCCCTCGTTCCATCTCACATCTCCCCGACTTGTAGCTGTGCGTGGTCTTTCTTTTCTCTTTCAGTTTCTGTCGAGCTTGCCTGAGGCTTCCTCTAGATGTACGTCGTCCCAAACTTCAGGAACCTTCAGAACACTCATCTTGCCATCCGTGATCAGGTCCTTCACTTTCTCGGGTCCAGACAATGCTTGCTGTTATTGCTCTATTTTCAATGCAAGGTGAGTCATGGCAACTCGTTTCTTTTCTGGGCGTTAAACCGTACCTACAGCGATTCTGGTACACCGGACTATTTCCATGTACCATCAGAGGCGTTCCGTGGTGGTCGGCGTGCTGATTGGCTACGGATTAATCTTCACTGCCGGGCTCACTCTGGCTACACTTGTATGTACGGCGGTTGACAACGGTGAGTATCTCTACTACGGAGTTGTTATTATGCTCAAAACATGCCTTTGACTTAGCGCCACTTTTCCTCACCCCTTCAATTCGCACCTGTATGCCATCGATCTGGCCTCCCTGGTCCGTAGCGAACTGGTTCTTGATGATGATCTTTGACCTGGCAATTGTCACATTGACTATCTTCGAGGGTCTGCGCTACATACGCGAATCATGGCACTCACCCGATGTCCGGTTTTTCGAAGCTACAGGAATCCTTGCTGGAACACGATGGTCAAAGGAGGGGACAATGGTTCGGATTCTACTTCGGGATAGTATCGTCTTCCCTCTAATGTGAGTAGTTTCCCATCGTTAGCTCTTGGTCTCAGCTACGGTGTTCATCTTTGATTAGTAGCCTCCTTATTTGTACGTTCAACGCGCTGGCACACTATGTACTACCAGTAAGTCAAATCCTTTGAAATTCTTTTCCCTCTAAACCTGACATCCAAATCCATGGTAGGTGGGTGCTATCGGTTACATGGTGTCTATCACCGCCATGGCTACCCCCATACTCGGATGCCGGCTTATCCTTCATCTACGGGATGCGTACTATCGACCTTTCGGGTGCGAACTTCAAAAGAGCGTCGGGTCTCTGACTCCGGAGTTGGCAGAAATGCCCGAGTTCGCATTACAGTCGGTGTCGTTCAATTCAACGCCAAACCGAACAGGTGTTCACCCCCAAGACTCCCAGAGCCGCAGCTTGGGTGGTTACTATTCATAGAAAAAGACTTTCAATGCGAAAACGTGGCATACCCGTTGCTGTTGTTGTTATGTATGTACTTTTAGAAACTTGGATTTCCTTGATAGACTAGCGATTGAGTTCCCGTCCCTCGGATCCAGTGTTGTAAATGGACCATTGACCAATGCTAATAGGTTGATAGGCCTTAGTTCCACGGGAACGAGCAACGGTAGGTTAATAGTGAGCCTTCTCTTCCTCTTGCGCTGTTTCTGACCTCTGGAATACAGAAAACAAATAAGGTCCTAAGAACGATTTCGTTCCGTTGTTCCAGACCCAGGACCGAGTCCCGAATTACCTTGTCGCGAATGGTAGCGCTACTCGATCCCATCCAGTCGAGCCGATCAAGGTTGCTATAGCTTCTTCTCGAATAGCCTACTGCAGCAGTGTCCTTCATCACATTTCTCCCTTCCTCGTATGAGAGGCGATTTCATTGACATCAGCCGTTCTTTTGGCAGATAGACTCGGCCCCGATACGTACCCGACGCCCAAACCGAGGACCAGCATCATATGGAGCGACGCCCTATGCACCATACTGACGCCATTTGCTACATAGCTCTACTGAATTCGATTCTTAATGGTCCTAGTGTAAGCCTCTTTGCTGACTGGGCCTGGTCACAGTGATTGACTTCCAAATGGAACTTTGAAGGAACCAAAAATGAATTTGGAAGCGACATGACGTTGCCGCACAATATCCCCGTTAATACCCAATCATCGTGACATTCCTTATTGTCTTCCGCCTCTTCTAACTTCCCCTTCTGCGATAACAATTGGAATCTTCCCACTGAGGGAGTCATGAGATGCGCGGTAACAACTCTAACAATTGGAAACGCAGGCGGCCTAGGATATCATTCCGGATTTCTGGGCGCGATGGCGCGGTCTAACGCTTTTTGTCTTCATGGAAGGTATATACCTGGCCGATTGCGCTTTCCCTAGTTCCCGAGCTCGACCCCTTCGCAAGGTCTTGATAACACTCTCTGGCGATACCTCTCTGCGTCACCCCCTCTCTACCTTCTACCTTCTATCTCTCAATCGTCGCCCACCATGGACGCCGCAAACGCCCCGATTAAAGTCGTCTTCCCACCACCTCCGCCGACTACCAATGCGTTGACGACTCAACAACGCAACCAGCTGTTGCGAAAGACCAAGAAATTGGAACAGATACTAGGCGCAGCGCCACACCTCATTGACACCTCGATGTCAGAGCCCGGTCGTACGTTGTTTCCGTTCTCTTATTCGCCGTTTTGCCCATTGATCTTTCATTATTTAGCTTCTGCGGGGACACTACCAAGGTCCCAGACTCGCCGACAAGCTTCCATCTCAAGCTGTAGGGGGTCGATTGAATCGTTTGCCTCCTCTGCCTCGTCCTCGGGCTGCAGCAGCACTGCGTTGCCTTCCCCATCTTCTACCACAAGTGGTGTGCCCTTGTTGTCTTCCCGGGGAAGTCATCGTCGCTCGAGCGCGACGCTCAGGAAACCCAATCCATCCAGTTTCGCACCTCTTCCTCCCCCCGATACACCTTCATACGAAACTTGGTCAGAGACCAAGCCTCCATTCTTGCGGATTTCAACGACGGAGTCAGATCAATTGGCCTGGTCTGCCTCTTCTCCCCTTCCTGCGTCGAAGCGCTACACCCTAGCCCCTTCCCCCCAATCAGATCCTGAGGATCCATTTCAACCACCTTCATTCAACATTTCAATGGGTAGCACCCGCAAGAGCAAGATGGACCGACTACGGAGGAAGTTGGGTCATGGGATCCCTATCGAGCTGGTGTTCCCAAAGGGCTCGAAGGACGAGGGTGATAATGATCATGAAGGTTCATCGTCCAGCGACGAGTCGCCTGTCACTTCACCAACCCGGGGAAACCTAGCAGCGTTTGTGTACCCATCTCCTTCAGAGAAAGGGAAGTCTGTCGAGCGGACAGTCTCGGGATCGCGCGATTCGTTGATCATCCATGCATCCCGCCATTCCTCCTCATCCTCCTCCAAATCCAGCTCATCTTTGCGCTCCAAACCTCCAAGCATTCGTATCTCAACAAGCAGCTCAGTCGTATCCACCAAAGGACAACTTACGGCCATCATTGAGAGCCCCGACGAACACGGCTCAGGGTGTTCGGAAGAGTTTGGGTTGTCCAGATCGTACAGCAGTGGGAGCGAAAGCTCGTACCAGTCCGTTGGAAGGGACGATCTGGACGAGTCTGAGATCAGGCTCTGGAGCACAAGACGAGGATATGGAGGCTGGGCAATCCCATCGAAGCCTTCAATCCGGTCGATTTTGAGGCTCTAGGAGTGCACTGGGCTTCTTTCCGTTTAACTATTTACCTTTTCTCCGGGAAGTTGTTTAGTACCTTACCCTACTTCTCTCATGCGAAAGGCATGAGATTTGTTGCTGGAGCATCCTTGATTTTTGTTTGTTTTACTTCCCAGGAGATCGCGCGGGCGGGAGTCCTGTCGACCGTTCGTATTACATAGCAGTATTTCATGATACACGGGTTCACTTGGCCTAGCATAAAAAGCCTGCGAGCTTCTCGCGGACTCGTATCCATTCGGGGCCTCTTCAAGAGCGGGTAAATAGGTGTGAATTTCCCCAGATTCTCGGGATCAAAATAAAATCGCCCGGCAACCAACCAACCAAAAGGCCCCAATGAGCGTAGCCTCCCAGCATCGCGAGGATACAGACGCCTTGAGCTTCCTTCTCCTTCTCGGTCGTTCTCTTTTCTCTCCACCTCCATGCACTCTGAAAGACGATGTCCCACCTCGAAGCTGCGTCCCAGTTCCCTGTGACCTTGACCTTCGAAGAATTCGCCTGGGCTTCCAAGAGCGGCTTGTTGTTTCATGGTGAGAGAAAATCGCGCATTCGCTGGGCCGAGGAAGACTGACGTGTCTTTTCTATGGGACAGTCGCTGCAATGACAGCGGTTCTATACGACCATAGTAGGTCTTGCTATACCCAGTTATGGAATATAGTGAATGGGCGAATTGACGCGATCTGCACCCGATGCTGGCAGTGACCACATTTGATCTGGAGGTATGACAGTGTTCTTGACATGCCTGGTAACAAAATGCATTGAAACCCCACATTTGGCTTTGCAGGTTGAATTGATTTGGGTAGGCGAATCTTCCTATCCGACCAAAGCGTTCCCTAAGGAGACCTAATCCAATCGAATCCCAAGAAACGAAAATTCTCAGTCGTTCATTTATACTATTTCCTCGTGAGTGGTTGTCAAGGCTCATCGGTATCCTCCGCTAAAGGTCCAAGGGCATAGAACCGTTATGCAGGCGACTTTCTCTTCCTGTGAGATTCATGCCCTTTCGTGTCATGCATTCTCCGATCTGACAATGATGAGCACTCCCTCAAGACAAGCCTCTTTGGGTTAGACATTTCCCGTTTCGTCCGCCTCCGTCTTGTTCACCTCGATTCTTAACAGTCCACCTATGGCTTCCATTACCTCAATTCTTTAAAGTGGGGCTGCTTTTGCGCTTGCTTTAATTCCAGGGTCCTGGCTGACAACGTTCAATTTCTAGGCGTGCGTCATTCTCAGTATCCAAGCCTTAGGAACAAGACCTCTTACCGTTCGACGGGCCAAATCCCTGAACTAAACAGTTGTGCGTGAACATTTGCTCTATCCAGTTGGCGAGATAGACACTGAGGTATGCATGAGCAGGCGACTCTCTTGGAAACATACAAGCTTGGCTACATATCCTCACATTGAATTCGATGCAAGGCGAGCCCTCTCTCCGTTCGACTAGACAGCCCTAGATTGCTTTCTCACCTTTTGATTCAGCCATAATGGTCCATCGAATAATCAGCATGTACCAACACGATCGGAGAATTCTCCTCGGTCTTCTGTCGATCCTAGGGCTATTCTTCGTCGCCTGCATCATCGTGACTGGACTCACAGGCCAAATCGTCAACGGTCAGTAATAACAGACAACCGTTGCCCAGACCCATAGCAGTTTAATGACCAAGCTATCGCTCCCATTTTCTAAATGCCTACCATTCAGTTCCAATTTGGTTCAACCCGACGTTCCGATCCTGCATTCCAACCACTTTGGGCCCTTGGGCACCAACCATCTGGTTTTTGACGATGGGATTCGACTTGGTGGTCTTTGCCTTGTCCGCCCGAGAGGGTCTGCGATTTCTACGAGACCAAGCTCCTCTACGGAGAGCGTCGAGAGAGGATATCCTCTCAGGCACTGGTTGGTCAAGGGAAGGAACTGTACTCCGGATACTGTTTCGAGACAGTATAATGTTCCCTCTGATGTGAGTATTCTAGGTGGACAAGGTCAAGCTGCGAGATGAGAGGCTAACTTGCTTTCTAGAAGCGTGCTTATTAGCATTATCAATATCATCGCATACTACAAGTTCCCGGTACGCTCCTCCGATTTTCAAGTGAGATCTGAGGCACTTGACTGACATCCTCTGCCATCCCAATCCAGGCCGGCTCAGTTCATTACACAGCAAACATCGCAGGCATGAGCTCCCCAATTCTTGGGTGTCGCCTCATCTTGAACCTGCGTGATGCTTATTACCAACCCTTCGCCGACGAATTCTACAACAGCACAAGGCACGACAACCCACCCGCACACGAAGGTTTTGAAATGCCATCAATACCCCCGACTCCCGAAGTACCTCGATCGCCATCCCGAATATCCGTTATTACTGCTCGAGATACTGGACGTTCTTCACCTACCTTCCCGATAAACCAAAGATGAAGATTCAATATGCGCCTCATCGAGGTACAACCACCTATAAATACCAATATTTGATATTATATTAATAGATTATGGTAGAGATCTAATAAATTACATGACAACACTAGTACATAGCGGGTATTACAACGAATTACAAGGTATACAAACCAAAGAGTCTCCCAATGGTATCCTGAACGCCTTCTACCTTCCCGAGATCATGCCCGCCCCTCTCCGTCTTAAGCAAGGAAACCTTACGGTTCCCGACATTTGCCTGCCAGAAGGTCCCATATCCCGTGACATGAGTCGTCGATACCAGGGATGTGGTATTACACACAGGTCCAACAAACGCATCAAACAGCGCAGACGAATGGGAGTGGGGGATATCCCAATCGTCCTCCGCATGCGCAATAAGCACATTAGACTTGATATCCGGAACCAACGAAAGCGTATCAAACCCATGCTTCAACGACCAACTGAGCACGCGAGGCATCAGCGGCACCTTGGCGAGGGGCTTGAACAACGGCAAGCAGCCCAGCAGGTAATACTGGTCTAGGAGGGTTCGGATGGAGGAGAAGGGCGACATGAGAACGACACCCCGGAAATTAACACCTTCACGGCTTAGTTCCGAGGCGAGCAGGCCGGCTACAGCAGTCCCCAGGCTGTGTCCCACAATGAGGACATCCTCTGGCCTGGCGCCGCTCTGCACGAGGTAGTCGAACCCTGCCCTGGCATCCCGCCCAACGCCTTGCACTGTGGGGTGCCCCGAGCTGTCTCCAAAACCTCTGTAATCTATGGCGAGGATGTTCACGCCGAGTCGAGCTGTGAGGGACGAGTATAGGATCGTGCGCAGCTTGTGTGCCCGGGTTCCCGTGTTGCCATGCAGAAAGAGGATGGTTGGAGTCCTCTGCAACGCGGCGGGGATGAATTTACTCGAGGCAGCCTGAATGGAGTCGTGTGATGTGGCCAAGCCTGCACCACCAGAGTCGCTGTGCAGGTGTGGATGGGGGAGAGTACGGTAGAAGGGGTCGGAGAAGATGAACCACGAGCCAATGGTGGTGTTGTCGGAGGACCTCAGGTTCATGTTGACGGTCTTCCCAGCTAATAGGTGTGGTTATGAAGATGAATAGGAAATGGGGAGTCGAGGCCACATACGAGCAAGACCATAATGTTCTGGATGCTCAAACTTGGAGTATCCCCAGGCATCGACATGATGCGCGTAAATGGTACTAGAAAGAATCAGTTCTTGCTCGCCATTAGACGATAACTGAAATCAACGCACTAGGTCTGAATCATAGGCAGCATCAAGAACATTATGACCACCACGTATGCGAGCACCAAGCCTACGGCAGCGCGTCGTGCGACTGCAAAAACATTGAGAGGGGCAGGAGCCTGCCGCTTTTCTGGGACTGGGATGAGGACGTCCTTCGTGATCATCGTCGTGGTTAAGGGTAAAGAGAGATCGAAGTAAAATTAGGCTGCTTGCGTGGCGTTGGGCGCGGGCGCCTCCATAAGCCAGCCTCGGTCTTTGTGCTGTGGTTGTCAACAAAAGCCTTTGTGCCGTTGCATTCGTGACATCACCGAACGGTCTAATATCATCATGATGAACGCCGGCTCTGCGGCCGTTTCAACATGAAACTGTTGACAGGGACGGACAGGGTCCGGGGAATTTGAGTAACGAAAACAGACAGTTCATGGGAGCTCACAGAAAGAAATTTCTGTAGCCTGGAGCGAAAAGAGCTCCAGATCATTGAGGCTCGTCGTGGTGAGAGTCAAAGCGAAGCGAACCCAGCGACCCTATCAACAAGATACCCAAAAGCAGCGGTCAGATCAAATCTCGAGGCACACGGGGTGACCTGGACACTCATTCAAAGATATATTATTTTCTACGCCTGACAATACTTGTTTTGTTACAATAAAAGGACATCTAGTAGAAAATACATCTCGAACTCAGGGTAAAGAATAAAAGTATACGGTGTCCATTCGAAGTCCATTTCAAAGCGGGATACTGAAGGATCCACCGACGCCATCAGCGATGACGAAGTCGATTTTAGGAAAGGTTTGCGGTGGAGAAAAAACATTCCTGAGTCTCTCCGTTATCTTGGCGTCTTTATCCTGTAAAACCCTGTCAAAAACAGAAGACCAAGTCCCCAGCTCTCCAAAGGCCTGCTGGGTATCCCAAGAGGGTTCGACAAAGGCAAACATCAAGGCGGGAAAACATTTGGATAAAAACTTCGCAATGGCTGAAACCCGGTCATCGTCGCCTATCCTGGCATCGCTCAGGACGGAGAACAAGGTCAAATGTTTGAGCGGGAGGATCGTTTGGGTGTCCTCGAGCGGAACGACTCCAGGGTCCAAATCGAGTGAGAGCCGACGGAGGTTGGGGCAATGGCGGGCGAACATCTCGATGGAAGCCAATGTAGGACAAGTCGAGGTCGGATCTGAATAAAGTCGAAGGGTCTCCAAATGGGGCCACGACGAAGCCATCTTCGAAATTAATTCGTCGTCGATCTGGACGTTGCGTGCGTAATGGAAGTCGAGGTGTTTCATTCCAGAGATTCGAAAAAGGGGGTCCAGGTCTCCCGGATGGAAGTTTTCAGTTCGAAGGCCGTTGATTTCGAGTCTGGTCAGAGTGCGAAAGTGTTGCTCTCCGAGGATCAGCATGGCCTTGTATGCACTGAATTTTTCGATTTCCTGGGCTTCGGCTTCGTCGACAGCCAGATGTCTGACGCCTGAATGAGGCTCGCTGTTCAAGAAGACGAGGGACTTGAGGCCAACTCCACGAAGCCTCAAGAGGACCTTCGCAAGGTAGTCGTCACCGCCGCTGAAAGCGAGGTTTTCCAAGGACGGAAAGTGATAGTTCACCAACCCCGGCTCCAACCACGGAGAAATCTTGTGGTCGTTATCCTCCAGGAGGGTCCCAAGGTCCAGTTTGCGAAGTCTCGGAAGGCGTGCGTCGAGGTCCTTGAGGAACTGATGTCGCTTTTGGTGGTTGACCGGCCAAAGGGACTCTTCAAAATCCAACGTCAACTTTTGAAGGTACTCCAAGCTGAGAACGTCCCGTAGGTTCCCTTCGGAAAGCGCGCAACAAATATAGAGTTCTTCCAAGAGCGGCGCTCGAGTTGGCAGCAGAGAAAGAAGTTCCTGTACCGCAGGTGTCGCTTCATCCTCGAGTCTTGCGCTGGAAATATCCACGTGCTTCAACGTGTTGACGAGGAGCAGACTGGCGTAGTCACAGCACGCGTCCACGCAAAGCGATTGAAGAGATGGGAGGAGAGGCCTGTTTCCCAGGGATCTGGATATTTCGAAAAAGATAAAAGACTGGCCGTCGCTGAAAGGTTTGAATTGGAAACCCCAGCGCGGGCCTGCCTTCGTCAAAATCGTGATGTGTTTGACCATGCGGGCAGCTTGTTCAAACCGCAGTAAATCCTTTTCGCATAGCGGTCCTCGATTTAAAGCCTATATCATTAGAGGATATTTCATACTTGGCGGTACTGACAACTCACCCATGTCCCATGCGCCGCAGAGAATTCAGCGCCCGGAATCAGCCCGAGGAGCGGTGCAACACCACCGAGGGTGGACCACAAGATAGGCAAAGCAATCTGCGATATCGCCTTGTTCGTCAACGCTAGGCGATACAGCGTTGTCCTCTTCTCCTGGTTGGAAGTCAAGGCGTCCCTCCAGAAATGAGGATAATTGTCGCCCGAATCCGAATCCGAGTTTGGAGGCAGAACGCGAAAGTGTTGCAATATTGGAGTTAGCAGATCCGGTAGCTGGAGGACTGTTTCCATAGTCGCTAGCTATCGCGAGATGCGTTGAGGGAGGCTGGGTTGGGTTTAGCGAAACGAATGCCTCGCTCAGGAATCGAAAACGCGCGGTTATGCAATATTTTCTCACATTAATATTGACTGTGAGTTAGGGGCGGACGCGCTCAGCTCAGGCTTGACACCATTCATCGATTTCATACCGTTACCATGTCTGCCGGGCAATTTGAACAACCAACTCCAGCATCAACGTCTGCATTGACGAGCGCTCATAGTGGATTCATTGAGCTCCCGAGCAGCGCCCAAGAGGGGATATTTTCAAATGAGGAGATCGACGAGGATGAGGAGGAAGTGGAAGGTTGGTCAGATGGGAACGACGAGAGTGAGGGAGAGGGGGAGGACGAGAGTGAGGAAGAGAGCGAGGACGAGAGAGAGTTTGCGGATGAGGGCTACCACGAGGATGACGGGATCGATGAGTCAAGCGAGGATGAGGGTGACCTCGAGCTTCCACCAACTTCTCCTGAAACGACCCCGGGGTCCTCTTTGTCACTCTGGAATGGTCATTTGGGGCAGGAWGTGGGGCAAATTATCGGGGAGGATCTCCATCTATCAACACAGCGGGATGTCAAGCTGGTACAGGACATTCTAGCCCGGGTCTTCGCCGTAGAACTGGTCAAACTCATCCTTGACGAGGCAGAATATTGGCCTGTATTGGCTTGCACCTCGAACATCGGTCCCCGACAGGTGGAAGCGAGGCTGAATTCTAGGCTCATAGAGTACAGGGCCAACTATTGCTACCACATCACTCCGAGGTTACCGAGCCCTACGACGGGAATCCTATTCAAAGTAAGAAAGGTCGTGTTTCGATTGTGGAGTCACGACCAGGGTTGGACAACAGACGCAACGGGTCCAGGTATGTCCCATAAGTGCAATACACACGACTTCTCTAACATCGTGTAGAGCCGTACTCTGGTGCCAAGACGTGGTTCCAGGCTGCCATTATCCGCGGGTTGGGAGGGGGTGAGATCGATCGCCCTGATAAAGTGGCGCGTGCCATTCAAGGCTCGTCGACGCAAAATACCTCGGCCAATGCTAGTGAGAATACGGCGCTCGATGGCGCATTTCAGGTGCCCAACCCCTGGCGCAGCGGCTCCAAGGTCTGGCATCTGCAAAGAAACCTCAGAGCTTGGTGGGAGGAGGCATTGCATGAGATCACTTGGACCGACCAGGATGATCCTGAGAAGAAGGACGATGTCAAGCAAGTCTTGGATGAGACCGGAACAGGCTTGGGCTATGGTTTCGTCCGTCAGCTGGCTCCAGGCGATAGGATCGCCATTTACGTTAGAGCGCGGGTGAGGATTGAATATTCGCCCTTCCAATCTTTCGGCTTTTCTGACTTACCAATATGCTTTCCAGGATGGATGCTGGGTGAATTATGTCCGTGCTGTTGAGATTCGGGTGTACTATTCCATCTGACAAGCTCCGGGTCAGTAATTAGTGCGAACGTCACCCTTCCCATGTAGTTGAATATCACTGTATCTGACAGGCAGCTTGAATTACCATGGGAGCGTCGAACAGTGCAACAATCTCCATACCGCCACTGCTCATTAATTCAGACGGGCACCGGCGGTGTAAGGCCCCAAATGTACAAGGAGTCAAGGTATCGTGGTTGCAGAAGGGACAAAATCTGCAGCTTTCGGAGCTCAATGTGTCACTGAAAGGGCAAGATTTCCCTTATTCGCTAACTTTCAAGTATAGATTAAAAAACGACCTGACCACCTCGTTCTGCAGCCATGAGGCTTACAATGACATGAGGCCTGAGGGGGTCCATCGTATTTATTCGCCTCCCATTGCGATGCTACTCACTTGCATGTTGCCCACATACACTCACTATGCTTCTCATTTTCCTGACACTCTACTGGGTGAAGAACCAATCGACCCTAGGCGCTCCCCTAGGAGACCCCATGTTCGCAAAGTCGCAGTACGCCACCCTGGAGTCGCGAGACGATTCGGAAACAGGTTGCTTCAGAACCGACTATCGCTCAACACCGGAAATCATCTGGAGTTGCCTCTCAACAATATTCCTATGCACATGGATTTCAGTCCATCCGAACGTAGTAGGGTATCAGACCTCGTGGTGGCCAATATTTCGACGGCGTCTTATCCTGTTTGCGTGGGCACTCTTTGTGCCTGAGGTTGTAGTTCTGTTTGCGTATCGCCAATGGAGGGGAGCACAAGAGATCCGAGAAAAAATGGGTGTGTCCCCTTATCAATTTATGTCTGACTTTAACAATTTAACGACAATTGGAGAGAAGGTCATGACTGGAGTCTTGTCCACAGTCACTTTCTCCAAATGGGTGGGATCGTTCTATTTAACCATGGCCAGTATCTCTTTCCAGTCAATCCCAACGACCTCGTATCCGTCTTGAGCGATAGAACCGGTGAACGGGACTACCGAACAAGGCTATACCACGCTGCGTTGCCCATCCTCAAATCGACTGCCAATACGCCATTCACGGAGGAGGAAATTCTCGACCGTAGCAAGGGCGACGAAGTCACCAAGGGCCTCGTCCTCCTTCAAACATTGTGGTTTATTATCCAATTTATAGCGCGGAGAGCCCAACGCCTGAACGTGACCGAACTGGAAGTGGTGACATTGGCGTATGCTGCGTTGAACGCTGTCATGTATCTCTGTTGGTGGAATAAGCCTCTGGATGTTCGTTGTCCTATTGTGATATCGGTCTCGGTCGACATAACAGACGGTCACCCCAATAAGGAGCACGCGGGCGGTTCCGCAAGCGCAACGCAGCAATCCGGTGCGTCATCCTTCGCCATGTTGTATGGCGTCCTTAGTCTCCGTTGCTGACCTAACGACAACAGATGATAGTCGATGGCGTCCTATTCTCATTGGACTTATAGTCATCAAGAACCTCATTTATCATATCATCGAAACGATCGCCTCCGTATTATCCTCGTCCTCCTCCGAGTCCGGAGCCTGGGAGGATGATTCTGTCAACTCATCCTTCTACATCTACAGAGCTCACGAACCCTTCAACACCCCATTCCTTGGAGGGACTCTCACAATGGTTTTCGGCGGCATCCACTGCATAGCATGGTCATTCAGCTTTCCATCACCCACCGCACGTACGATTTGGAGGGTATGCGCTGGATATGCTCCGGCTATCGGAGTTGTCCCTGCATCTAGTATCATTATCCTATATATAGGGCAAAAAGTGCTCAGCTGCCTGTCATGTTTTGCGTGCATCTTTTGCTGTCTCACTGGGTCTTGCATTGGTTTTCAGTGTATATATATTGCCATGGTCTCAGGTGTGCGTAGTCTTAGTTTTCTAAGTATTTTCATATATAGCGTAGCTAGGATGATTCTTGTTATTATCGCGTTCTGGAGCCTTGCTAGTATTCCTTCCAGTGGACACCAGACGGTCGATTGGACTCGATTTATACCTCATATTTGATTTTTTTTTTAGCTTTTTTGTGATCTGACTTGTACTTGGCTTCGCTCGCTCACTTCGTAAATTGGTATGTACGTTTCCTGTGGAGTCGACAGGTTTCGTCAGGTTCTGGAACATCATGTTTAATGTGATGCAGTAGTCGATTTACTTTCTTTTCGTATTAAACGACGAGTTTCCAAGCGCCTGTCACATGTCACCCCTCACCTCAGGTGATTGTTGCTTTCACGTCCCTATTGGCGCTTCGAAGTCAGTAGTCATCGATTAGGATGGGTGGGAGGAAGAGAGGGATGACCAGTGAGAAATTTGGGATGACCAGTGGCGATCAGGGAGGAGCACTGCGGAGGGTCGTTGGGTTCACCGTTGTGCGATATCATTAAAAAAGGTAATTTGAAGTAGTCGAATACGCATCCAGGCGCACTGCGCGCACCCAATACACCAATTCAATGATATGTTAAATGGCTGATAATATTTCGATGGTTCATTCCAATAAAAGAGTCTTCTAATAGAAGATACATACATATCGAACTTGAGTCAAAATCTAAAGGTATCCATCCGACAAGTATCCAAACATACTCAAGACCAGTCCACTACCAATGTCAATCCCTGGACCAATCTGAATGTTATCCGGTGTAAAAATACCCGTGAGTTTCTTCACTTCCCTCGCATCTCTGTCCTGTAAAAGCCTGTTAAAAACGGCAGTCCAAGCCCCGGGTCTCCAGGGCTTCGGCGGGTAGGCCGTTGGGCGCTCGACAAAGGGAAAGATCAAGGCAGGAAAACAACCCGACAAGAACCTAGCAATAGCCACGACCTCGTCGTCTCGAATTAATAGCCCGGGGTCGTCAAAAACAGAGAACAGGGTCAAGTGTTGAAGTGGAAGTATGGTGTCGTAGTCATCGAGCTTGGGGTCAAAGTCCAGCGAGAGCCGATGGAGGTTCGGGCAATGGCGGGCGAACGCCTGGACGGAAGCCAACGTCGGACAACCGAATCGAGTATCCGAGAAGAGTCGGAGCATCTCCAACTGAGGCCACGAAGAAGCCATCTTGAGCACGAATTCGTCGTCAATGCCCGTATTGCGTGCGCAGTGGAAATCGAGACTTTGCATTCCAGCAATTCGCAGGAGGGGCTCCAAATCAAGAGCGCGGAATGTTCCTGTGTTACTGAAGGCGGCGATTTCGAGCGTGGTCAGAGACTTGAAGTGTTGTTCCCCGAGGATGGACAAGGCTTTGCCTACGCTGAACTTTTCTTCGGCTTCCTCGGGTAGGACAGGGACGCCATCCTCGCCCTCATCCCATGCGGTATCCTCGTCCCAGAAGACGATGGACTTGAGGCTAGTTCCACGAAGCCTCAGAAGGATCTTCATGAGGTAGTCGGAAAAGC